>NIPQ01032884.1:0-11817 GCA_002806875.1 Lepidotrigona ventralis hoosana
TTTTTTTTTTTTTTTTGTTTTTTTTTTTTTTTTCTTCTGACTTCTTTAATATTTGCGGCAACACGTTTTCAAATTAGTCTCGCTGTTGTCCTTGGATCTGTATGCTCCGAAACGATAACTTCGAGGACGTTTATTCAATAATTACGCCTTTCGGAAGTCAAACCGATCAACTCCAACTATTTTCGTCAATAGGTTTGATATTCATTTCTCGAGAAACAAATCACTTGAATTATTGTAGGTTCGTTCGTGTTGAAAATGTGACGTAATTAACGATAAATTCAGAGAATGGTGCTTATCATCATTTTCAATTTACGAAGCTGATCGATATTGCTCCTAAACAGCTCAATTATTCGCTTAATTTTGTAAAAAATAACCCATCTCTTTATGTTACAAAGGAGAAGCTAAAATTTGGAAGCAAATATCATTCGGATATTTTATATATTTCCGTATATTTATACTCTTTTTCCATAAATGCATGAAGATCATATTCATGATGCATTTCCAAAGAAAATACGAAATTATTTAGTTACTTACAAAAAATTAAAATTACAATCAAGATAAAATTACTAATTAGCATAAAAATGATAAACGATACGAATTACTATTTATACGAATTACGAATTACTATAAATATATTTCACCAACGAAGAGCAATTGAATTCAATTATATAATTCAATAATATAATTCAAGATCAGTGAAATTATACTTCTATTATAGGAGAAACGATCGTTCAGAATTTATAACTCTGACATCGAGCAGGCTTTCGAATCGCCGCCCTTCCCCTCTCTTACTTCCAGAAATTCCACGGAACAGCGATTCGTGATCGATCGGCGAAATTAATTTTCCTTACGACTAATTCTACTTCCGTTATCGTGCAGCTATTTTCTGATCCCTTTTCCACTCGACAAAATCGGTCGAACGTTGCGTCCGCAGCAAACTCGTACGACCGCATGGTCATACGATAGATATTGCGAAAGGAACGATTGTGAAACGGAGGTGAAATTTCTACGGATTAGCGTAACATATCGTCCAAGTTTGGACGAATGATAATTTCAACGAATCGATCATGCTACGGCGGAATTCATACGATATTCCGAATATTAGCAGTTTTGCTCGCGATTGTCTTCTGGGTGTGGGAATATTTAACGATATAAAGCAAGTGTAAATCGAACGTAGAACGTAAATAGTTTCGATGAGACAATTATAAAGATAAAATTTTCTCGATGCTGGCAGTCAAGGACAGATTTATTCTCCCAATTTAGACCCTGAAAAATTGATCTCGTACTCTCCGAACTTATTATACACGAGAAAGGATTGCAATTGTGACAAGTGGTCTTTGAATTCCAATTAATTTCCAATAAATAAAACGCAAAGTATCGCGATGATTAAAATGTATACAGATATAGATATTTATCCTCTCTAACTCTATGATACTTCCTAAATGAAACTTTCTCCGCGTTCCTCAAAACCGTGCCACCTAACAGAAAACGCAAAGCTGTAAAATAAAAAAAAGAGAAGCCCCCATTGAAACTAGAATCTCCAATTAACTCGAACTCTTTTCATTCGCATTCTCAAAAACCATCCACCATCTCCAATCTACCTGAACCATTACACACATGCACACGGGACTGGTGCATCGAACTCGACCGCCTTTACGGGAGAGAAGATCAGGCTAGCCAGGGCGACTTTTCTCACCATGTTGCGTTATGGACACGCGAGACCAGGAACAGGAATACAAAACGTAGTGACTATGTATCGCACAGCTACACATCGACTAGTATGGCCAGGGTTGGACCTGGCCAATGTTGGATTTTCCAGCGGCAACAGGCTGGCGCGTGTGCAGAGAATGGGTTTCTGGTACCCAGGCGACACTTTCACTTGCACGTTGCCAATGTCCGATCGGCTGCAGGCATGCAGCCCAACAACCGAGCTGGCGTTACAGTTTCGTTCCACTGGTCAAGAGAGAATCCAGTTCCCCAGGCTGACAATCCGATCCCAGCCGATCGGACGATCGATCCCTTGTCTACTAGGTAGCTCGAACGTGAGAGAAAGAGGAGAGATCGTGCTTGTCGCGCGCCGAGATTAAAGGAGATAAAAAAAAATATATATATATAGATCTCCTAGACGAGAGAGACCACCTTCGACGATCGATTTCCTGCGAATTGGTTTCACGACGTGGCTCTTTGAGGCCTCGCATGCGAGCTCTTTGCGAGAGCGAATCATTTCTCTTGATTCTTGGGTTTCATGCTTCGGTTGGAATTCTCGTGGATTTTTGCGAATTTTGGAAATAGGGCAATATAGTGGTTTGGCAGACAGCTGATTTGAGTCCGTTTCCAAAGTTGCAAAGGTGGCTTTTGATTTTGGTTGTTTAGGGTTTCTTGGAAGTAGGGACTCAATGGAATTCTTGGATATTACTAGCAAACTTTTATGCAAGTTTAGATTTCTGACAGTGTAATTAGAGAAACAGAAACTTGATAGAAAATTGTACATATTATATATTAATAGCACTATAAATATTTTATATATTTTCTCTATGTTACGCGCATTCTGTGAAACTTTACACCTTCGAGAATCTGCAGTCTATTTACGAGTACAAAGAGGACGAAACCTTGCAAATTATTACATCTATTAAAAAAAAATTGTGCTTTGATTTCTTGTAGTTTGAAATACATGCTACAGATTTTCTTGAAACGTTAAAATTTTCTTACTCTGTGAAGTGAGACCACTCGAAAATCGAGTTGTCGTGCAAATGGGCGACATAAGAAACATTTTGCGACAGATTTACGGCCACCCCGTATATGTTAACAATATTTTCTGAAACGAGGTAGCTTAAGATTGCTTTTCGGAGAAATTCCTGTGGCAATATGTGGAACGATCTTGAATGCCTGCACGAAAGGTGCTCGTGAAAGAGAGTGGGTTATACAATCGAAATAACTAGGTACGTGGTGCATGTCTGCTGAAATTCCGTCATCAACGTACGACCTGTTAGAGAAATAAAAACATGCGGGCAATTACTGTTACGCGGACTAAAACCGAAGAAGGCAGGAACCCAGTTGCTTAGTTGAAATTGATTAGTAATTTTTAATAAATCAATTGTTCCAACAAACGCGACATTGGTGATGAAATTTGAGAATGAAACAATATGTGACAAACTGACGAATTATTATTTAATCGTTATTTTCTCAACAAATTAATTATTATTTTTTAATAAATCAGTTGCTATTTTTATTATATTACTTACATATTGTGTATTATATTTATTATAATATAATATAATGAAATATAGATTAGTTAAATGTGCAATTGAAAATTACTTGTTGTTTGAGTTGAAATTGAAAATCAATAATTATTACACGTAAATTATTTAAATTATTGAAATTCCGATATAATTGTCAACAAATAAGACATAATAATAAATAAATTAATTAAATAAAATTTACTTAATATTGAAAAGATGGGATGGAATAGTGATGGGAACGTAACGTGTTAGAACTAAACATTTACTGTCTTGCAACGTTTATTTATTTGACGCTTCATAAATTTAATGCTAAACTTACTAAACATTTCATCATAAAATAACATCTTTTGTAATACTAACGAGCTGTATTACTTACTATTCACCCAGAGAAAACTGTTTTTACACGTGAAAATGTCTAGTCACTGAATGCTACACCGTTAAATTTCACGCCAATTATCTCAAACGATAATCAATCCTTTTATCTTTACAGCGTCTTTCAAAGCGCATCATTTCATCTTTCTCAATGTCTTTATTCTCCTTCGAGCGATGAATAATGGACAGTAATATTTAATATTGTGATGCAACATTTTTGTTATATAATAATATAGAAACAAGTCTGAATATTGGCAATAATAAAAATAATAGTAGGGGAACGAATAATCGAACTATAATACTCACAATAATAGTAATACAGGAAGTAAACGAAATCAACCTCAGTCGAAAGCAATTGCCAAGTTCGATCAACTTTGTATGTAAAAGCGGAACTTTCCTCCGCTGAGAAAGGAGAAAAAGGAACAGTTTGCGCGGCAAGGAGAGGGAAATTCTCGATAATTTTCGCGCGCAAGAGGAAAAGCAGGAATTCGAGCGTACTTTCGAGTCGCGAGTTCGCGATTGCCAGGAATTCGGAGTGACTTACGCTCGGGGAAAGCTCGGCTCAACCTTTAATGGAATCCCAGTCGCATCGTCAAGGACGGCTTGGCCGATGTAACCGCGACAATTCCAACGTAGAAAGGTTAATTCGATTAATTCGATCGATTTTATTTCTCTTTCGCTCGCGATAGAACAACTGACTTGCAAATTATGGAGTAAATTTTCAGTGTTGAAATATCTTTGTTTTATCGAAATAATAAACTTGTTTTTAGTTAGGTTAGAGTTGTTTTGATTATTTGACGATTGATGAAAATGACCAATTTCTGATTTTTCAGAGGACAACGTTGGCTCGCGACGACGCACTTTTCGTGAAAATACAGAATTAGTATTTTATATACAGTTTTAATATTATTAAAGTTTCTGAAGAATTAGTGATATCGAAGATTTTTAAATACACTCTTTTAACTTCAATCTTTCATTTTAGGAATTTCGATATCGTAGAATTTGAATGTTGTCAAAGTTTTTAAAAGTTAATATTATTAAAAAAATTTTATATTTATTATTATTATTCTTTATTTTATTATGAATATGATATTCATTTTTCCGATGCAATTACGAAAATATTCTTCGTACATAAACAACACATCAACTCGTTCTCGATTAAAAACTCTCAACGGTGCAGCGAAATCGATGCCGAAAGGGAACAAGAAATCGTCGAATAATCAGAAAACAGTTGAGTATCATCGCGAGGAAAGCTGGCCATCTTTCTCTGATGTCGTTTCCGTGACATCATCGAGGTCAGTCTCTTCGTGTTGTTCGACCAAACGATTCGTATAATCCGGTTAGAGACGATTACAGTCCGACAATCAACGAGAAACCTAACAGTTGAAATTAACAGAGTGGAAGAAATAAGAAAACTTGATAGTCATTCAGTCATTAGTATAATTAGGTACACGAGTATCCATCCGCGGCGGTGTACTTGCTTATCAGATCCTGATTAATCAAAAGTAATTTACAACGGAATTCAGTGACCATTTTTCCTTCATTTTTGCCAAGTAGCTTTCATTGTTCAATTACGCTCAATGATAATTTCGTTACTTAAATCGCGTAATTATGTCTCGCGTTATCTGTAGAATCGTGTTTTCGTCCCGCGTTATTGATGGTTTCATTGGCTCTTGAAAAGTCATATGAAGAGTTATATGGTAATCATCTTGTCAGGAAGATTAATACTATACTCATCGAACGTTTGTCGGATGATGATAAAGCAAAATTTCATTGTAAAATTTTGTTGCTGCTGATGTTTCGTATACATAATTCACTATTAACTATTTAAAATTAAATGTTAACTACCTATTAACTGTATATTAATCGAATATTAGCTACCCAATTGCCATTTAATTGTGATTTGATTAATTTTATTAATTTGCCATTGTTGTCGCATACCTTAAATTTCCACGAGCACGAAAACTGCAAAAATATTTCGATTCGTTTCGTTTATTAAAGTTTTAACAAATTATTATTTAAATCGTAGATGTATGAAAAAAAATTTGCTCGTGACACTTTATTTCTTTCTATTTCTTCTTTTTCTTTTCTTTCCTTTTCATTTTAATTCATTTTATCCGAAAAGAGGGAAACACAATCTATCGTGACCGGAAGCTGCCACGCCGCCATTAACGTTCGCATTTCGACCAAGTGCAATAAGTGTTTTAACCCGATTGACTTAATCAATCTTTTTTGTGCTAACGGTAACGTCAAGGACGTTTCCTTTTATTTCTCTTCTTTCTGCTGGATCCTCTTCGCTGACACTACTCGCGTCGAGCAGCGATTACCGTTTCCACAGAAACTGGAACATCGCGGAACCAGATGGGAACGAGGACTGCACAGCGTACGCAGGCAGGAAGAAGTCGATGCAATCGTAATCAACCGAGCTAACTGTCTTCTCGTCTAATGGAATTGTTTGAGGACAACGTTGGTCTAGATGGTCTATAGTTATCGGAGGTCGTGGCCTGTCGAAAGGAACCAGGCCTCTCACAACCTGTCTTTCTGTGTGACCGATTCATTTCGTGCGCGAGTTGAAACTTTTCCAAAGGGATCGACGAACGGATCTGTAGAAATTTGCGCGAAATTCAAGCTCTCTCGGTGAAAAATAAACCAAAAGTTATCAACAGCTGTGCATCGAATATGATAAGCCGAAATCTAATTCATATTTTTTCCCTCGAAAACCTAAAATCGCTTGTGAATTAGCTTTATTTCATCTGTGGAATTTCTCTGTCTGCGTGAATTTGTAGAAATCAACTAGTCAATTTTATATCTATTTGATATCTTTCGTTGTAATTTGTCATCCCGATTTTTAAACCTTCTACAATTCTTCGTTTATCTAATAGATGTATCGTAGATTTAACGGACAAGAATTCATTTAATTGGACATTGCCTAAAATTTCGTAGCATAAACGAATGCTTTGGAAGATCGCAGCTAATGTAAGAGGATCGATCACGATTAGAACTCGTGGCCAAATGATTTCTAGGCGGGAGAAAAACCTGTTACGTCCCATGGATGGGTAGAAGAAATCCTTCTGTTGCTTGATTACTCACTTAGCAGCTTTCATTTGAGTTTCTATCAACGCAGCTGGTGACTTTCGAGTACAACTCGCCGTTTTTCACTGCGAGTGTCTCCCTTTTATCCGACGGTAATTCTCGTTTCATTTCGTGACGCGCGATGGATCTTCGTTTCTACGTACAACTCATCTTTCCTCTCGTTTTTTTTTTTTTTAAATTTTGTTGTTGTTAAAAGTAAGTTTGACAGACTAGTTGTACTTGAAGAAACATCTAATGGCCGATTTCGAATGAAATTTAAAAATTTGAATTTCATTTTAATCGAATCCCAGTGTAGACATTTTGCTTTATCAATAATTTCTTCTATTATCTCTAAATTTTACAATTTTAGACAAATATTTCAATTACTACAGATTCGAATTTATTAACAATCTAACAATAGCAGCAATAAATGATTTATTTTTTCTATCTTAAAATCTTATGCATCAACTTCAAGTAGAAGACAGTAGTTCTGTAATATTTAATTCATCGTCGTCGTCAATAATTAATTATATTATTTTTAGTACGCAAGTTACATCAATTATCCAATTATCGATTTAAAAAAAGGAGTGTATCATTGTTTTAAAAATCTCTATAAAAAATGTAAACTTTAAAATTTTCTTCTAACTTGTTTTTTTAAGTAGAAAAAAATTATAATAAAAAGTCAATTAACAAATTAATTAATTAGTAACGATGAGTCGGGCTTGTAGAATCGATGGTTTATTCAAACGACACCAAAAGTGTCCGAGTATTCTTGGAACGCGTGTTCCCAATTCGACTCGTCCCAATTTTCGCGGATTTCTTTCCAATCGCGTGCCTTTTCTCCCTCACTGGCTTGACAATGATTATTCATCTTCTTGGACAGAAGTTGTACGATTTCAGATAGATTTTATTCCAATCTCATTTTCAGGAACAACGATAGAAAATAAATCATTATTTCGACATTAATTCTTCTTGAAATATTAGTTAAAAACTTGCAATATTTGAAGTAATTTGTCTTTTGTTTGAACGTAAAATAAAGTAAAAGAACAAATTGGATGGAACGTAGAATGTTTGATTAAATTTTTTAAGAATATCTTTTTATTATATTTTAGGACTTATACTTTAGCAGAAAGACCAACAGAGTATATACATTTTATTCTATGCTAATTGTTATCTCTCTTTCATCACACATCACAGAAATTTCCAAAAATTCTCTGTATATAATAAAAGATTAATTTATGTTTCTTGTAACTTTTTTTACCACGAACAATAATTAATAACTTCGAGATTATTATTCTTTAGAATTTTTAAAAAACTTAAGGTCTTGGGAACAATCAGTATTATTATTTACAATAGATGCTGAGTATCAAAGATAAAAATTGCTGTATTTATACAAAGCTATATTTTTCAGAATACCTACAGTGAAAAGAAATAGAGCTTCAACACTAAACGTTACAAAGGGACCATATTTTATATTTTTCCATATTATGTACTATTACATTATTTTACACTTAAAAATGCATCCACCATCTTCTCACTAAAAGAATCCTTAAAACAAATACATTAAAAAAAAAAAACAGATTCTCTTCTTAGACCAAAACGCCAATTTTCGTTTAATTAAAACGACACGAGAAAGTGAACAAAAGAAATAGAATAAACAAAGAAAAAACAAGAGATCCCTAAACAGAGTAATCGTTACGTCTTGTAAGATATTCGTGAGTCCAATCAACGAATTAAACACGCATTCCTACAACCAGATATCTTCTGAAACAAGTAAACGTGAAACAAGGGGGAAGCTCCCCGGTGACCCAAAAAATAGCGGGCTGCTGCCAACAGGTCCAACGATCGCCGAAGAATCCGCGACCAGACTTTCGAGAAGAAGTCCTGTTACCTTGGTACCGATATGTTAATTCAAAAGTAATAAGGTATTTAGCGAGGCCTCCTTCTCGATCCGGTCCGTGGAACTGGCCGAACCATGACTCGCCAGTGCGAGCCAAACGAATTTTAAATGGTGAAAGTCTCTCCTTGCTCGATCGACGTGCTCGAAAAAAAAAGCGTTGTTCCACAATGATTCGTGAAAAACACGTTCACGCTCGCCGTTGAACAAATATTTATTCTTTTTTTTTCCCTTTTTTGCTGTTGGGATCGACATTTCTTCGTGGACACGAGTCACATTTGGAATTTGACAAATTGCTCTTGCGAAGATTTTAATCTTGGTTATACGTTTTGAATTCAAGAGTTGGGGCACAAGAGTTTTCACGAGGATAGCTTGGGAAAAATGCTTTTAACTCTGGTATTTGAGAAATTAATTGGTCGAGAATTTTTAAAATGATTCGAAATTAAGAACTAAATTAACTTGCAGTTGAAAATTAAAAGTCTTCTTTCGATTCATCATCACACTTAAAAATAATGCAATTGTTGTTAAATATTTTGGGCTACAACAACTTGCTTATGTTTGTTCTAATCTTTCACTACAACTTTTTGCAAGGGGACTCTCGCGACTAAATGCTTATCGGTTCGATTACTTGCATTCTGTGCAAACAGGGTGAAGAATGCGGATAGAACATGTACAAGAAGCACGAAAAGATTAGATTACTTGTCTTNCTTGTTTGTTCTAATCTTTCACTGCAACTTTTTGCAAGGGGACTCTCGCGACTAAATGCTTATCGGTTCGATTACTTGCATTCTGTGCAAACAGGGTGAAGAATGCGGATAGAACATGTACAAGAAGCACGAAAAGATTAGATTACTTGTCTTGGTTGAAAATGGTATTATATATTGAGCGATTCAGAAATAGCTATCGTTCAAACAATTTTGAAATTACATATACTAAAACTATAATGATAATTTGAAAACTTTATGGGTTGTAAAGAATATTTTTAAGGCTTTATTTATTATTTAAGACCTTCTTAATTTATTGAATAATAACAGATATTTATGAAAGTAAAATTTATTTTGGTTTGTTTAATTTACTATACAAGTAAGATTTAATTTCGAAGGCAAATATAATTTTAATAATAATAATTTAATTGATATTTCCTGATTTATTTAATTATCCGGTTCATTTTTTCACAAAATTCTCATAGCTGTCGGAATTATATTCGTTTCTAAAACTAAACAATAACTGCCTATTACTCTGTAAATCGAAGAAGCTTAAATATTCTTCTATCAAAGAGTAGGGAACAGAATAAGAAAGATAGCTTTTCTTTTTTAAATTACATAAAAATTCACTTCTTTCGAATGAGAAGTAATAATAACAGCAGAGTTATAAATAATGTTTTCTTCATATTTCACATTTATACAGTTTATCGAACTGTCAGTTATCTATGAAACACCCTGTACATATACAGTACAAGCTAATTTCAAATTTCAATTTACCCATAACCATATAACCATTAACTGGAATTACAGTCTCCAACATTGTAGCAACAAATTAATAATCCACGTCTATAGGTATTTCATAACGGAGAAATGATAAACGTTTATTACAAACCGCAATGTGTAGCACGTTTGGGTGATCGCTACTTTCAGATACATCGATGTTAATAAGGGTTGTCTTTTGCAATTGGTCGTCATGTAAACGCGCGCTTACGTAAACGCGTGTTGCGTATCGAAGCGCACAGATCACAATTCGACATGGCGTTTACGAACTTTTTACATAATCGAACGACGCCATTTGCGAACAGTTGTGACCGGCCATTATATTCGTTTAAATCGTTTCATCGTTATGAAAGTTTTCGCATAAATGATTTTCCTTGTTAATGGAAGCTGGTCCCCCATTTAAGGCGAAATGAAGTTTGATTGCTTCATTTGATTGTCAGAAATATACGGTTTTAAATCGTTTCATACGGTTACGAGGGAAAAGATTAATATACGAACGGTCCCTTGGCGATTTTTCTACGATTTACTTTTTCCTACAATTGCAATTGTTGGTGTTGCCTTTTGTTTCTAGTAGCTTAATTTTTATAATTTAACGAGAACCTTTAATATTTCAGAGTTGGAATTATTTTTTCTATCTGGTAGTCTGATCAAATTAACTTTCGATATTTCACGAGATTTGTTTTAGAAACTATATATCGGTGCCATAAATTGAGAAGCACAGAAAATTCTTTCGCAAGTTTACAATTTGTAAAAATAAATTAAAAATTGAATCTCAATCTTATTCTTACGCAATGAAGCTGAAAAATCGAATTGATCAGTTTGACTTTTGAGAGGCTCGTGGGATAATTTTTACAACCCTTCCGCGACGTAATAAAGTGAGAATGATTTAAAAGAATATCTTTGCAGTAGGGAAAATAGTTGCATTATATGTAATGGAAGTTACAATATTGAATTCGGAGTCGTCCTATTCGACGATTCGTCTTGTGAAATGGATAATCTGTAATGGATTTCTAGGCCATTAAATATGGCGTCACGGGGTATTCCGGAACGGGACACTTTGTAAAGTAATACAGCAGAGAATTCGGAGTCGTCCTATTCGACGATTCGTCTTGTGAAATGGATAATCTGTAATGGATTTCTAGGCCATTAAATATGGCGTCACGGGGTATTCCGGAACGGGACACTTTGTAAAGTAATACAGCAGTTAAATTATTACTGTTGTCAATGGTCGTGTTACTATAAGATTATTATTATCAATACACAGCCACTGTCTGTATCAGGTCACGTTGAACCTTTGGAATGATGATTCAAGCACATTTAACTGCTCCAACAATAAATTATTACTGTTGTCAATGGTCGTGTTACTATAAGATTATTATTATCAATACACAGCCACTGTCTGTATCAGGTCACGTTGAACCTTTGGAATGATGATTCAAGCACATTTAACTGCTCCAACAACTTAACCTAACACACTGCATCAGTTTGAGTTTCTCAGAATTTATCAAACTAATCAGCTGCATTAGTCGAGCTAAATAAACATTATTTTACAAAAAGGTAAAATACTTAAATTCTTCTTTATGATTTTTCAAGATTTCGACTTTTGTTGCTAAAACTAATTCTCAATATTAAAGTCTCTTCTTTATAATGTATAGAAGGGATCTTCAAAATAATTGAAATCTCAACTCTTACTGACGAGAAAAAATTAAGAGATCTCCTCTTTCACTTTTAGAAAGATTCTTAAAAATTAAAA
>NIPQ01032904.1:0-12221 GCA_002806875.1 Lepidotrigona ventralis hoosana
AATAGACGAAGCGCGTGTGTACGTAAAACGATGTCTAGCGCTGTTCGGATCTGTCTCTCGTTGCTCCGCTGCAACGGAACGATCTGTCTCGGGAGTGAAAAATATTGCTGTGATACACGAAACCGTGCTGGTCGCCCGGAGTTATTAAACAGCTGATCGGTCGATCGAGCTGGATATATATGACGCCCGACCGAATCATTGTTCCGTGAAACAACCTGGGAAGATAGACTGCCCAGTTGAAGTAATCTGGAAAACGGTAATGTTGCGCCGCGACACAGTGCTTCTACATGCATATATGTATTTACTATTTAGACAAAGCATTGTCCGCTTAGTCCTGTCTAGTCCTTGTAACGCGCTACCACGATCGGTACACGATTTGCAAACAGACTCGCTTCTCCAAACCGTTACGGCATTGGTGTTGCGTTCCATGAATGCGTAACATATTGTTGTTACGGTACTTAATCGCGTTACATAATATTTGCTCGAATATCAGTTGGGCATTAGCTGTCATCAAACGAATAGTATTAGGAAATTCACGTTGCCAGGGAACTGAAAACCTGAAAGATTTTTACACGTTAAATCTTTTACTGGCAAAGATGAATGATTTCTAATGAATTTTCTTATTAAAACATTATAATCCTTAATTTTTAACATTTATAATTTTCTTCATGTCGAAATGTTTACAAACGGATGTTTTAATTATAACTTTCAAATTTTGAATTAATTTGACGAAATACCTAATAGGTCTGAATAGTTTTGTAAACAAATGTTCTCGATCAATTTACAAACAGTTTTAAGCAATTGACAGATTCTATAATTACGTAGCCTGAATCAAAATCGAAATCGGTAAGCTTAGCAATTTCCGATAAATTTCTATTCGGATCAGCTTAAGAATAAAGAAAAAGCAAAGAATAGATAAGTAAAGACGATAAGTGTATGTAGTATCTGAATGACTATGAAGTATTAACAATTGGTCGTGTATATCGTGTTAACAAATCTGTCGTGTATATTCCAAAATTTAACGTGAAGGAATGGATTCCTGTTTCTTGGCAGTGATTCCAAATTACACCACTTCGGCGAGTTGCCAGAAATAAATTAATTGAAACATAACTAATTTCAAACGAAATTATTGATATGAAACGTACAGTTGAAACTGTGAAACTGTTTGTGCTACTAATTACGATATACTCGAAAATTCTAACAAACTGTGCGCAAGATAAGTCATAGAGTTATTGCCCTGGACGATACATGAACGTGTATCCACAGTCCATACTGACTTTCCCTAGTACTGTAGCTACATACTGTACTACGATATGCTACGACATACCATTATCATCAGCAAATTTCGCGCTAGTCGAAGAAAGTTTGTCCCCCAGGGAAATTCTCGTCTTCATATTCGTAACTTGAAACGGTATCTTTGATGAAAACGAGCTACCTTCCTGTTTTTTCTATCTGAATGTTTACAAAATGATGCGTCTATGGATGGTTTCACAGCAGGAAATGTAAGAGGGATATGTAATCGATACGTTGACACCAAAGTATTGATTATCGCGGATTTTCTTTAAATGCGTCCATGGAATACTTGAACGCATGATTTCAGTTATTTATATTTGTCTGAGCGATCTATAGATCTGAACAAGCAATCATGATGTATTAATTATATCAAAAATCTGATTATACACGTGAATATATTATAAGGTTTATGCACATTATTGCACGCACGTGTACTCTCATTTCAGGGTAACGCTGTTGTAGCTCACAGTCGCTGTGTGATTACACAGTCGTGATACAGTGTACGTGCGAATTGTTATGTTCTCGACCACGCGTGATGTATAATCGCAGAACTTCGTCAGTTGCCTCTATCCTTTCTAGGCGGCAGCAGGAATCAGAAATCTTTCCTTCGGTCAAGTACCACTTCGTGTATGTTGCATTCCACTTCGAGTCCTTCTGAATGTATTTGAAGGTGCACAAACAATCTTCGCTTCTCGGGCAAAGGCAAATTATGAACTCAAGAATCTATTCATCTTAAATTGTTAAATTGTTATCCAACGTAGTTTGATCTTCGTATTTGTACATTTGGTTTAATTACCCATTGAAAATTTATCTCAATTTAGTGACATTTCAGCGAATGCATAATGTAAGTACACGTAAACAAAATTACATAACATATGTACATACAAGTAAAAGTTCCTTGAAAGACCAAAATGATGTTAATGGCCATGTGGAACTTGAAAGTATAGCATACCGCAAGAACTCGAACCACGGACTCGGATATTCATCTTACAATTGGCAATAGGAAAGCTGTTTTGAATAAAAGTATATTGTACGACAGTCTATAGGCAAAAAGCGTTCTGCTTTCTTGGCTAGGATACAAACTTTTTTCTTCGTAACGATCAATACGAATGAGTAAAATAGTTAAAAATGGACTGTGCTTCGACATCCGTACACGTTTCGTGCATTTTCTCTCATCCAATTCCAAACATTTTTCTCCATTATTTGCACTTGATATATGACTATATAAATACAAACCTGCAAAATATTAGCAGCTAGCAACAAGAACTTGGATAATTGCAGTATTTATTTCAACATTTTATTGATGTAGTCCATAAAGCGTCTTACTTAGTAGATACATCGCATTAACATTTCAAATGTGTTAAGTCCGCCACTTTAATGCAAAAAGTCAAGCTAATGCCAGAAATTGTCAAGAATTTTTCTTTCGCATATTTTCGTGTTACAATGGAAATGTAAATCCATTTTCACGATCCTTGCTTTATTTCAAATTGACAATTTATGTATGGGTGTGAGAGTGTGTGAGCATCTGTGTTTGTGTGTGTCTCGTAGTCGGCACGTATATTTTCAAACTTGTAGCAAATTCAAGTGTTTCAACTTTTCAAACGAATATCCAATCGCACCCTTAACTCGACAAATACTGAATAGTGTTAAATTAAAATGATGTAGACGTCATATGAAGTAAAGTTTAAAAAAATAAAGTTAAAGCAAAGGTAATGTAAAAATATTCATAATCTATATGTCGTTGGCAATCTACCGGTTCTTGTTCATTTAAAGTCGACAAGTCTATGTTTGGCAAGTTCCATTCTGTGAGTATGAGAAATTTGAATGGAGCACAAGGCACAGGATTTGACTGGTCAATGCATCTTCTCTTTCACAGTAGAAAGTAGGGAGGATGACACTTCTGCGTTGTGTGCATTACCTTTTAAAAGCCACCGAGAAGACATGCTTCCCTTTTATCTCTCTGGTCTCTTCGAAGATTTGCCTAAATAGCTGACAGTGTGCCCCTTCAATCGCATCGCGACTGGATAGGTCGACGCCGCAGTAAGTTGCAGTGTAAAATTTCAATGAAAAGTCGGCACAGTAAACGCTCGTTTAGTAAAAACGAATCTTGAACAGGAACACGTGCATGTGAATACGTTCGAGTGTTTCGTTTCTCCGTGTACGACAAGTGTTATTGTATACTTCAAGTGTTCTTCGTTGGTTAGGAAGCGCGTTTCGCCTATAAAACTCCATTCACAATGATCCGTTGGATCGTTTACATAAGCAGATAAAGAAAGTGCGTAGGGTAGGTTTTGTTTCAATGAAAGTAACTTAAAATCACTGAAACGTACGATTTTGTTAGGGTGATTATAGTGACGTGTTCAGCATCATTTCCAGGGACGTGAAATCCCATTTATTACAAAACGACAAACGTTCTCGTTCAATCCATTGTTATCTTGTAATGTGTTGCAAGAGACACTTGCAATTTGTGCGTGCGTGCGTGGGCAGGTGTGTATATTTTCATAACTATGGTATCTTTAAAATAAAGACAAATACGACAGGTATTAGAGACAGCCATAAACGCTTGTTAAAATTTATTTTATAGCATGATTTCGAACCGTTTTTCACTTTCAAAACGTGTCGGGTAAGATATTCAGGTGGGTTTTGAGTAGTCGCTATTAATTTGTTAATACGGAAGAAAAATTTGATACTTCTCTGATATTGCAACGAGGGTATGTTGGAAAGTTTTGAAATCAAATTTTCAATGTTTCACTGCCCGTAGAAAGTTGTGATGAGTTGATATTCTTTCGGATTTGTAACGCGCGCTTCTTCGAACGAGGCGTCGCCATGACAGTGCAGCTGGCGAGTAAACGAAACTGGTTGGAAAAAACGAAAGACCTGTACTCACCATAACAGCTCGGAGATGTGTGATATTTTCAATGACTGCCGTTGTATTGTTTGCGCATTTAACGGAGCGCAGTACTCTCGCAATCCGCAAACCATGAGCTCGTATAAACATAAAAAACACAACAATGAAAGGCAAGAATGTGAGGTTCTGGGCCGAATCAGATTTATCTCGATCACCTCATCGTAACTCCTGGTTACTTTATAATTGTTCCTTAATATCATGTTGGCATCGCAGGCCGTCTCGTTATGTCCCGCGTTTTCGACTGTTTCGTCATACTGTACACTGTGTTTACAGCAATGTACTGTGTGCGCGTCGAATGTTTCCGACTACAGTACCTAAACAATATGTATTTTTTTTTTAATCGAATCATTCTCGTGTTGACAGCTATGGTTGCTACGCTATCAGATATTTTCCTTACGTTTGATATGCTTCTTTCCTCAGCTACATATCGCATCTATCCGTGTGTCTGCATTCTCAAATGTTACGTTCTCTTTTTATTTATTTGATTTAATGTTTCTCCATTCGTAATTACTGTTCCATGTTCACATTATTGGAATATTTTGCTAAATGTAATATCATGATGTCGAAATTTATATCAATCACACGGGGATGCAAATGAAAAGATTATCAAAAAATAAGGATATAATAGTAGGATTATCGAGATTGAAGGCTACAAGCATCTTATTAGATTGAAGTTCATGAACGTTTTCATTGGAATAGTTTTTGTACTAATAGTTAATAATGCACGGGAATTTGTATGTTTTCACTACTGACAAACTGAGAGAGAGATTGAGCAGAAGTGGGATGGTTTCAAAAGTATAAATGAATGTCTCAGAGCAACAGGTGCGACGTGGAAATAAGTCACGTGTAACTAAGGACATGGACTGATTGAACGAAGCTGTCTGTCATTCTAAAATTACTGGGATATTCCAAAATCTTTTAGTTTTTTTTGTATATCAAAATTAGTTGAAGTGCAAAAAGAATTTCAAAGAAATACGTCCATCACTGCATTTGCTATAAAAGCTCGTTTCCTGAGATATTGTTCAATTCGTTGGACTACAATCACCTAATACTTATTTTTCTCCATTTATAGTTACACAAGAGTCACCCACACCCGAATTAGTTCGAACCTGTTGCACGTAGACAGTACAGTTCATTGTTGATAATCATGGCGTAATTACATATCGTAATCACCTAATACTTATTTTTCTCCATTTATAGTTACACAAGAGTCACCCACACCCGAATTAGTTCGAACCTGTTGCACGTAGACAGTACAGTTCATTGTTGATAATCATGGCGTAATTACATATCGTCTGCGTGTCTGTTTAATTACGTTCATTTTTAACATTTATTGTTTATACTCACGTCACTATTAACTTCATTTAATTAACGTACGTTCTTGTTCAGTAATTTATAAAATATTCAGTGTATCAGTAAATCAATGCGTGTCTGTTTAATTACGTTCATTTTTAACATTTATTGTTTATACTCACGTCACTATTAACTTCATTTAATTAACGTACGTTCTTGTTCAGTAATTTATAAAATATTCAGTGTATCAGTAAATCATATGTTTCTCTTTGATTGACTTTATTGTAGTCACATTTACGTAGTAGGTTTTATTACAATACATATTATAGTTTGTATTATTATCCTTTAGAACATCATCCGATTCCGATTATTAAATCAGTAAATCATATGTTTCTCTTTGATTGACTTTATTGTAGTCACATTTACGTAGTAGGTTTTATTACAATACATATTATAGTTTGTATTATTATCCTTTAGAACATCATCCGATTCCGATTATTATTTTATTTACTTTGTACGTTTTTATACATTTACCTCAAATAAATACAATTGCAGGTTTATTTTAAAGGTTATGGTAAAATATGATTTATTTCAACATAGATATGTTTTAAAGTGTTTACTATCCTTTTATTTATTTACTTTGTACGTTTTTATACATTTACCTCAAATAAATACAATTGCAGGTTTATTTT
Source organism: Lepidotrigona ventralis hoosana (assembly GCA_002806875.1). Lineage (NCBI taxonomy): Eukaryota > Metazoa > Arthropoda > Insecta > Hymenoptera > Apidae > Lepidotrigona > Lepidotrigona ventralis. Next base: position 6,187 of record NIPQ01032904.1, read on the forward strand.
AAAGGTTATGGTAAAATATGATTTATTTCAACATAGATATGTTTTAAAGTGTTTACTATCCTTTTTACCGGATAATTAGTAATATTTATATCATTAATAATTTTTGGGAAAAGGTGTTAGAATAGATAGATTTGAATACTCCTTTATGTCACAATGTTTCAAAATTACGTAATTGTAACTGAAAAAGAACGCCATATTAAATCACTCTAAAATGGCGCGTAACGTATTTAAATCTATACGTTCAGTGACGAAAGTTCAAAGTTCGAAATTTTTAATACATCAAATAACTACATATTTTATATTCTTTATGATATTTCTATATTATCTTTTATCTGACATCCTATTATCAATGTTTATTTTGTTTCTTGTAAATAGAAATTCATCTAGTGAAAAATTGTAGACAAATAGTAAATTAAGCTTTTTTTGTCGCTTAAGAATAATAGCGCAACTTATAAAAATTTTCGCTAGTTTATTAGTTTAGTAGAATATCTATATTATGTAACTGTATTTTCCGTTAGTGTAAATATAAGAATATAATTATTACAAATGAATTATTCGAACTATAACGTTTTGGAAAACAATCACTCATTTAATTGTTATACGTAAATAGTTAAAACTATTAAATTATACATAAAAATATCAACGAAATGCATTATTTTACAGTCTAAACAATTTCTTTGGAACAACTATATTATTTAGTTTTACAATATTTCTAGATATTGTTCAATAATTTTCACGACATTTATATTGCATTTAAACAACTAAATTAATTATTTCCTTCAACATTTCAAAGTCATTTCTCTTAAGTACATTGTTAAGATTGTTATTATCTGTAAAAAATAAGTAATACTTAAAAACATTACGGAATAGAATTTATAGCTAAATTTTTGCAAGTATTAGAAATACTAGATAATGTTTAAAGAATTAGAATTTTCAGAAATAATATTTATCATTTCACTTCTAATGTTTAATCGATGTGCACAGGATGAAGATTAAAATTGTAATAAACTTATTCGCTGTTCAACCTTCAGGTAAAGTCAGTGATTCTCAACAGATGGTTGTCTTTGTCAGTTATTCAAAAAACACTATTTACAGCTATCAATAATTTTACGGTTATTAAGTGTTATTTCATCAAAATTTTACAATCTCATAGTTTTATTGTTTTATAGTCCCCAGATTTAATTAATTTAAAGGGAAAAATAAATGCTGTAATATTTTTTACAAAATGGAACGTTTGCATAGTAAATTTTAACTTATAATTCTTGACATGTACTAATTACTAATTCATAAATCTGTGACATATGATACTAATTTATGTAGAAAATTATTATCTTACTGCCAAAAATTAAATTTGTAATTTTTTGAGACTTGTTATGTAAATAGGAAAGCGTTCACGTTTAAGTCAATAATTTTCGAGGTAGATGTAATATTATTCCACAGACGAGGTTGGTTGAGGTCGGGCGGATACGAAAAATCGTCTAATTCGCCTATTTTTCTAGTTTAACCATTTCGTCGAGTCGACGGAGAGAACAGCAACAGAAATGTGGCAACCTCGAGAGATGTCTTGGCCACTATGCTTTCGTCAAGAAAACCGAATCTTGCCTATGTCCTCTTAATTCGCATTTCTTTAGTCATTATGCACAATAACGAAAGGGGGTAAAAGTATAGACTAATTATTACTTCAAAAATTTCGTTGATAACTAAATGTAAAGTTATTTTTAACAGTTTTTCTTTTAACGAGTATGTTGGACTTCGTATGTTGAAGAAAGATCGTTTGGGATATGGATCTCTAAATGACATTTACAAATCGTTGAAATTAATGAAGAAGTGATTAATCTTTAATTAATCTTAAATTAATTAAGAAATGATTAATTAAAAATTAATTTCAATGACAATCAGAGTGGAGGAAAATACGAACGAGCAAAATTTAAAATATTAGTGTTCAAAATCTTAATACTAAAATGTAAATCATTAAGTGAGTCATATCATTTTTATTTACAATTTATAACAATGAATGATTTCGGCCGTCGAAAACTCAGTGTATCGTGATATAATAAATAACATCGTACTGTAAGGAAGGAAATATGCATGGTTTTGATAGGAAAATATATTTCGTCCTGCGGATTCCTATAAATGATCCTCTAACTCTAATTATTCGAAGCGGCAAACTAGCTGTTTCACATTGTGCAAAAGTGTTATATAAGCACCGTGAGCTGCCCGATCACAGAGTGTGCGAATTACAGTTGCTCAATAATTGGTAGCTGGTAATGGGTAAGTTAATTTGAAAAATTTGCATGTGCCCGCACTACGTATAAATGTGATTCACTTTAGTTAAGTCGTTATAATGAAGTAGACAAGTTCGAGTATGGAAATCAGAAACTCGAAAACCTGCGTCTCTTGCGAGGCGAATCTCTTTGCCCTGTATGCCGTTAACGTTAATGTTTATTAGCGTTTCAACACTGCAATACAAAAAATGAATTCCGCCTTGTCAAGCGACTTAACTTAAGCGAATGAACTCAATCATGCTGATTTACTTATTTTCGTCTTTACCTCATTTTCTTAAATCGAGTTTGTTTCCACGGAGTTGCAATTAACAATTTTGTCATTGACATTTGCTTTTTGTGAAGAAAACACTTGCGGTATTTCTCGTGTTGCTTTCCCGCGGTGACGATTGAGATGGGTGTGTTTAAATTTCATTTGGATTCGACAGCGTAAATTAAAAATAGCTTGATACAATGAAATTTGCCTCGTTGCATCAGCCAGAGTTTAATTTAATCAGGTATCTCGGTAGCGTTAAAGTATTAAGAAATTTTTCGCCATTTTTCAAGAGAGCTATAACTTTATTAGCGATTTATGGTTCCTTAAGAGCAAAAGTAGACGTCACTGTCACCAATCGGACAATCTGGCATTCTCAGATCCGGCAGGGGCCGACTTCCACTTATTCTCGAAAATGAAATTGACTCGTAAAAGAGACTCATATTGAAGTGGTAAATAGGATAAATGTGACAGCGACCAAGCAATTAAACATTATGGATCATGCGCCGATTCTCCAAGACGCTTCCAAGACAATCGATCGTGTCGCGTATAGAAAACAGAAAAAAAAAGAAAGTCTTTATAAAGTTTTAATTTTCTAATTTTTATATTTTTGATTTACTGCATCCGTTTCAATGTTTCGTTGCTTCATCCGTCCATGCTAAATTCCACTGTACAAAGAATAATTCACGCAGTGTAGAATCTAAATTACGTCTGCAAAGGATAAACGAAATATTCGAAATGAATAAGCAAATGAAATTCACGTTTGATTGTTGTATAGCGTAATCAGCGACATAGCTTTTGATCGAAATTCAATGTTTGATCGACACGGGATATTTCGATCGTACGTGTTCGATCTCGCAGAAAATTCGATAGTCGGTATGTCCGGGTGGCAAGACAAATAGAAAAATTTAAACTGTCCATAGTTGCATCGGTGAATCGATGAAATGCAATAGTTGCTCCTCAAGCTTGAAAGACAAATAGAAAAATTTAAACTGTCCATAGTTGCATCGGTGAATCGATGAAATGCAATAGTTGCTCCTCAAGCTTGACTGACTATTCAGCTGGCTTCGGAATGGAACGTGCGATTTATTTGGATCGCAAATACACGCAACCTCTAATTATACACGGCTGAATTCGTCCGAGTCAAAGTTGAACACTGTTGAGATTTTGAAAAAGTGAACGTGAGAAGAAGATTGGTACGGTTGTAAGTTAGACCTTTGTTCTTGCTTTGTTCGAACGACCTTATAAATATCGATAAATATTAAAAGGAGTTATTGATTTTGAAGTCTCGTTGCAAAACAAGTTAGCAACATTTAACAGGAATGCATATTTCGCGTTTCGTTGGTTTTTCGCGAAGTCCTAAAATGAAACTCAATATTTCAGCATTCCAGTATGTATGTGATTTGGGTATACATACAATGAAGAGCTTACGCGAAGTCCTAAAATGAAACTCAATATTTCAGCATTCCAGTATGTATGTGATTTGGGTATACATACAATGAAGAGCTTAATTGAAAGCGAAGTAGTAAGAAGTTGTTGACGCTGATGCATCTAAAAGAAATTTTTTTGTCTCGTAAAAATTTGAGCATTTCTCTGGAAATAGTAAAAATTCGTTTTTCATGCCACGATTCGTCGTGGTTTTGTAGAGTGTCAAGGCTTAAATCTTACACCTTGCTGAACGAATCATTTGTCTCGTAAAAATTTGAGCATTTCTCTGGAAATAGTAAAAATTCGTTTTTCATGCCACGATTCGTCGTGGTTTTGTAGAGTGTCAAGGCTTAAATCTTACACCTTGCTGAACGAATCTTTTTTACTTTATCTTTTACTGAATTTTAAAAGACAAATCGAAAAATCTTAAAATTTGGTCATTTAACGTTCGATAAAACGGTGAAAATTGTATAGCAAGATTCAAGGGACCGTTGAAACGGCGAAACTTTAATTAGATAAAACGGTGAAAATTGTATAGCAAGATTCAAGGGACCGTTGAAACGGCGAAACTTTAATTTTCAATGTCACGATGGATTTAATCGCAAATAACATTACTCAGTATTTTTACATACATGTAAATTTTTCTTTAAAAAAAATAAAAAATAAGACTTTTCGAACCATTTTCTGCATGATGTTAAAGTGATGGAAAAGAAAAACGTATAGAGGGTGGCTTTTTCACGTTGTATAGATAAAAGGTATTGTTTTTCTTTTCTACAAAATTACAACAATCTAAAAAGTATTGGTAGTTCACCTTTTATTTAACACGACGTAAAACTCATTCCGAAAATATTTCATCTTTCAGGACAGTGATCAGGAAACATGGAAAATTTGTTTGTATAAAACAAAACTTTTGCCCACAAGTCACTGCGTATAATTTGTCTCTTTTTATTTCTCATTTTTGCTTTCTGAGTGCAATAATTCGATAATTTTTGTTTTTCCACTCGCGTCATATATTTTGCTCGTCACTTTAAATAAGCACGCGTCTCAAGCATCTCGTTTAAATCAACATAAGAGACAATATAGACAATTCCAGAGCACCTACGGCACTAGTTCACTGAGAAAATACATATTCCCCTGAATAGATAAAATTTGAATGTTCGTTTATGCCGGATTCAATAGCCGGTTATTACTTTTGCAGGCGAAAAACTGTTCCAAGTTTTGCAATTACATTTACAAAGCATCCCTTCAAATAAAATGACACAACATTGATTCACTCACAGTCAGTCACTCAATTTCGCTTAATACGAAATTTTTTTCGATTACTTTTCCAACTTGAGATATAGCGTTTGAATTTAAAGCAACCATTAACCTGCATTTGTCGGGTTTGCTGAAACAGAAGAATATGCTCCTCAATATATTTGAACTTTCGCAAGAAATAATAAGAAGTGTCTAATTTAGAAGTGTGAATTATCATCGAGTGTCAATTGACTGAAGACTGTCTTTAGAAATTTCTTCTTTCTGAAATTCTTTTGCTCTTCTCGCGTTGTTGTTATTACTTTCACTCCAGCTTCTGTTCAGATATTATACTTTATATAAGTCGCATCGTACATGTTCGTTACAATTGTCAGCGAATTGTAGAAAGAGGATGCTCTTTGCTATATTTAAATACTAGATTTAAGTACTATCAGAAGGGTCGGTCGAGTGCAAAGAATTAAGAAATGGCCGTCGCAGTCACAATCCCAATACGATTTCTAACGAGTCCACTGGAAGGGACTATTAATTCTAGAGTTTTTTGACGCGCGACTAGTTCTGCATCAAGGGTCGGTCGAGTGCAAAGAATTAAGAAATGGCCGTCGCAGTCACAATCCCAATACGATTTCTAACGAGTCCACTGGAAGGGACTATTAATTCTAGAGTTTTTTGACGCGCGACTAGTTCTGCATCCTCTGCGCTCAAAATATCGGAGAGTCACTTGTTCAATATAATCAATGACTTATTGCCCGAAAACGCGTTGCCAAATGGAGCATCAGGGTCGCGAGTTGACGAACAGAAATATGGAATTGTTACTTCTA
>NIPQ01032912.1:0-30989 GCA_002806875.1 Lepidotrigona ventralis hoosana
CCCCCCCCCCCATTGAGTATTCACCAACCGCTGGCAAAGGCAGCGAAATGCAGAGAAATTTCGAACCGTTTCAAAAACATCAATGGCGCAAATAGGTGCCTGCTGCTTGCTTGCGATCATTCGGCTCGCAAACGGGACGCGTCGAGTCGAACGACGAGGGAACCGAGCAAGCTGGGTGTAAGTAAACGACTCAAGCGACGGACCCTCCATGTCACGTTAGTGAAACTGTCGTCGGACGAACGCGACTTTGGCGTCGCGATGCTGCTCTGACAAATCGCAGGCCTCGTAACACTCTCCGGCCTTCTTCCCACACACCGCAACTCCACCCAGCGTATGTGACCTGTGAAGCGCACGCGTACCCTTCGCGTTGCGGTCGCAGTTAGACGCACATTTATGCACCCGATACTGTGAGACCTGGATTCAAACCTGCTGAAACTGAAGGTTGAAAACTCCAGCTTCAATAGTCGGGAAATGATGTCGCTAGAGACTTAGAAAGCTAGAGAGGACTGCTTCAATCTTTGACTGTTGTCCTTTAACCGGGGTCTTTCGCAATTCCGCACGCCGACATTTTGCCAATCGGACAACGACAGACCGGCCAGATCCTTCACGTGTTTGCGTTGCTTTGCATGATAATTTCCCTTCGAGCTTGTTGACAAATTTTGCACCTTCTTCGCCCCCACGATCTAAGCGCGCGCGCGCGTGTGTTTGACAATGTTCGCGATTCTTTTGCCATTTCGCGCGAGATGCGAAACGTCAACGACGGTTTAGTCGACGATCTCTCGACGGTGAATGGTAAATGGCAATTTCTTTCTTTTTCGCTTCCTATCCACGATACCCCAAATCAAACCGAAGATTTGTCCGTGCGGTTTTGTTCTGGGACTCAACAGTATGCGATAATCTGCGATTACCTGTCGAAGATCGAGCGCTCGAGACATGTCGCGTCCAAATTGCAACTTCGCTAACAGTTAGGTAATATCTAGCACGCGCTTATGTGCCGATTAAGTCTCAGTTGGATCGTGTTATGTTTGGATTAAAGATCGATCAACTTGGATCTTCATATCACTTAAGTCAAATCAGTTCTTCGATCCGGTTCGTCTAAATGAAATTTTGGCTTACATGCCACTCAACCGCAGTGTTAAGATTCGGGATTCGCGGATACGAAGGTCCTCTCCGTTCGATCCGCTTTTTTTTCGACCTGTTATGTTGATAAGTACAGTTGGAGCTGTATTTTCTTGAACTTCGACGTAAGTTTCGTGATCGACTGAAATGCGTGATTAATTAAGTCATGAGATTCTGATGTGACTTATTTACGTTCACTGTGGCGGAATCGCACTGACGGGCAAGAATACTGAGGAATGGCTAGAAAATTACAGTTGAGACATGTCGAGTGAGTGCTTTTATATCTCAGAGAGTGTTCCGTTCGCGCTTTCTCATCGAATCCAACTTTCGCTATCAGACACACGTCCGAGGAGATCTTGATCTTAAACTGCAACGGTAGTAAGCCTAATGATGTTACCTAAATTAATGTACAATTTATGATAGGTAAAAGCTTATATTACGGTACCATTTAACGTGTACGTTGTATAACACTAATGTGTCTAGGTGATGGTTGCGAGCATCTTGTTCCTATTAAAAGTTGTTCATCGTAGGCTTCACAAGGTTATTACCGCTCCAATTCAGCACTTCTCGGAATATCGGACTTTAATAAATTGAAAAGGTGTTCGTTGGGAATACTTCGTACACATCTTCGTGCAGAGTAACACACAGCATCCGTGCACTCACCTTCTCTCTCTCTCTCTCACTTTCATTCTCAAGTAGTACGAACTGTACGAAGTATCGAAAAAGTCAGAAGCATGAAACCAAAGTGGTTCTGACACGAGCAAATTGAATTGAACGTATGAACACACACAAATCAGCACAACATTGAGTATTAAGAATACACCATAAATCTGCTCGACCTAATAAAGTGTGAGTTAAAACTGACTAAGTCCACGAGAGCTGCTTGCACCAAGAATAACGGACTACCAAGCTTATCTCCTCCATACCTCGTCGTCGTGACGTTTCCCTTTCGATTAAATTCACTTACTAGTCGTCTCTTCGTGCAAAAAAATCACCCACGTATCGGTCAGATATTTAGTAAAAGTTTATATGCCTTTCAACAATTATACTTGATTTTATGTACTTCAATGTGTCAAAACCATAAAGTATAAGTTTGACAAACGAGATAAACGCGACAAAGGCGATGAGACGCGTCCTGCTACGAAACCTTTCCAAAATCAGATGTACTCGCACGCTAAAAGTGAATGAAAGTTGTTTTCACGTTGCAGATAAACTCGTGCAAACACAAGCAGACCCAATTTCCAGTCAAGAGAAAGCGGAATTTTCACGGAGAGACATGCAGTTCGAAAAAGGAGATACCAGAGGGAATCAGACGGAAATAAAGCGTTGATGGCTAAACAAAGAGCCGTACCAAGCAGAGGAATGAAGGTTACTACATTTTGCTGTTTTTATCTTAAGATTTGTCGGGATGTCGCAGCGTCGTCGAAGATACTTGTCATTTACTTGAATAACTAGCTAGAAAAAGTGCCAATTCTCGGGATTCCCGATCGCCGTATCGCTCCTTTGTTAGGAGCACTTTCGATATAAATGCGCAATACACTTTAGCATGTGGCACTTCACATCGAGGCAAGTTTATTTCTATTTCTTTTTTTTTGACAGTGAAATATTTAGTATGTTCTCTTAAAAATTTGAGCTTAGATTTTTTGTTTGAAAAATTAAAGTTCGTTTAAAGAGAAACATTGTAGGCCCCTGTTGGTAATGTTATTGGGAAATTAAAAAGAAGTGTTCCAGAAATTATTGCAATAAAGAATTTCTCTTGATTTCCTGCAATTCTTCGGAAAAGAACGGCCGCAGTATAACCGATGGTCTCTCCAAAATTCAAGGTTAGATTTTGTTTGTTTTGAAAATTAAATTTGTTTAAAAAAACAAGGCTTTCGTCAGGACACGATACCAGGATATTGGATAAAAGATTCCATTTTAAAACGGATTATCAGACTTTTGGCGTGGGATTCCACGTTCAGTGGTGGACTATCGTACAGAAAATACTGAAAGTATTTCGATTTAAGAAAAAATGTCGAACAAATATCGAAAGTGTTCTGTATGGTACGCGTACTCACCTGGTGGAAAAAATTCATTTTACTATCGGATCCCGCGAATCGACGATTCTTCTCCCACTTTCTCGTTCGAGAAAAGTTTCACAGCCACTCCACGATCTTTGTCATGATTCGCGAAATGTTCAGATGTTCCAAGAGAAAGGTAACGATCAAATCCATTGATTTAACAACTTTCTAGCACGTAGAATTTCTCTGATAATCGACGAAGCTAAACAACTGTTTGTCGATAATTACACGCACATCGACTCGCGTAGGTGAATTCTCAAGTTTCTGACTTTGCTTCTCCATTCGTTGTTTTGAATTCAGGTGAAAGAGTTACTACTTGCCGAAGAATGAAGAAATGCTCCAATACTTAAATTTTTAATTTCATCACTGTCATGATTAAGATATCCATGAAATTATTGTAATATAAACTTAAACTGTAGAATAATTCTTATATCGTTTGTTGTAAGATGAAATGTTTATCCTTATAATGTAATTATTAGATGAATTTCTATAAATAATTATTCAATATTGAGAACAATTTCTTAAATAACTTCATTTATAGTTTTAACATAATTATTTATATTTTCTATTCCAGTATTAATCTAAGATTTTAAATTAACATATTTAATTTATTATAAATTTAATTTAAAATTTGTTATTTTATTACATCCGTCATACATAATATTTATTGAAAGTTAATTAATTAGGATTTAAGTCGATTTTCTTTCGATTTGAAGGTAAATCTAAATTAGATACTGGATTTAATTTATAATATTATAGTATATTATTTATTTTAATTTTTTTATCCGAATATGTAAATTTATTATTCATAAAAATAATTTTATAGTTATATATGAGGATTAATTTTTAATGTTTTAAATATATTAATTTATTCTAGTTATAATTCGTGGAATATTATATCGCATTCGATACGATTATTAATAAATGTATGTTGAATAGAGTTATTGATTTTAGTTTTATATTATTTAGTTTATTTATCTATAATTAAAGAATTAAATATAATAATAAATTACCCTAGCAAACACGGGTCGAGTGGTACAATTTAAAGTTTGCAAACGATTATTGCGAAGACGATGTCAAACGTACATAGAAATGGAAGAAGGACACGCAGAAAATCTTTCGAAAAATCCGAAAAAGTAGAGATTAAGTCAACCCCTACTTACATACCAGTGCGGTAGCTCTCGAAACGAGGAGATTAGAAGAAACGAACTTTTTGACGTTACACGTTTATTTGAATACTCCTTCCCATTCTACTCTGTGTAGCAACTCGACTGAAACGAATTACACGTACTTTTTCACGCTTATATTGAACGAATCGAAGAAAGCGCTAGAGGTGGTCGGTCCATGTAATCTCGGATAGTCATAACCATATATTTAACCGGCTGACATTTCCGCGTGGAGTTTCAATAATCCGACTGGCGTCCAACTTTCGGGTTCTATTATTTTCTGCGACGGAAAAATCACGTAAGTCGAGAGGGAAAGTGGAAATTCTGCCTCCGTCGACGTCGACTTCATTGTATCGCCAATTCCACCTTCCCAGCGTTCCGTTAGCGAAAGTAAGCTTGCAAACATGAAGATATCTCCAAACGTGCCAGAAAGATGGTTCGCAAATTTATGAACATGCACGTAGCCGTAACGATAACGTGAGCCGTTGAGGAGACGGAGACTATTTATGAACGGTAAAATAAGTTACCGGTCGCAACCGCTCGTCGTACTTGTTGCAACTTCTCTGGCAAACTTGCCAAGATAAGGAATTTTAAGCGAGCTACCTCGGCGAGAAAACTCGCAGTGCCAATTTCCACCCTCTAATCTCCTCGAGAGTCTCGGTTAATCCAAAATTATGTCAACTATCCCTTCAATCGAGACAGAACAACCCTGGTCAACTAGATTGCTGTGTGAGTGCTCTGTATCTGTGTCTTCGAAAGAGGGAGAGTGGTACAACAACAAAGGACACCTGCAGATTAGATTCCTTCGTTTGAGTCGATCGAAATTTCAAATTGACAGCGTAGACGAATCAACGCGAAGGTCAAAGATGTTGTGACCAATTATCGCACATGTCAACTCGCGAACTTGAGGATTATCCAGCTGGTAGCTCGAACGACTTTAACCACTTCCAAACGATCGGTTCCAAGTGCTTTTAAGTTTTTTTTCACATTGGGAATCTTGGCAACTTGGCAAAAATACGACACTTTCGTTGCGAATGGCCATACAAACTTATTCGTTCCTTTAGTGAAAGTTTCCACTAGGGATTTCGTGTACTTTGATTCAGCTTGACCGACAAACTCTTTGTCGTTGCGTAGCACGCCAAATTTTATCGGGAATTAGAGTCAATTTGCCTGCCGATTCACGGATGTCAAACACATTGCTACATGCATTGTGAAACCAAGGAATCGGTGCATGTTTAAAGTATGCAGGGAATTGAAGAGGAGTCGATGAAAGATCGAACGGTGTTTTTTTCAGCAGAGGTAGACCATCGAAATTATAGAAGGCGTCATATACACCTTCCATCGTTCCTCATCCCTCCTCTTCATTGTTGAATCTCGCAATTTCGTCTCGTCTGATGTTGAACGAAGTGGATATTTTATTTTATGAGGCAAATGTTTACCCAAAATCTTGGGGCGACAGAGCCTCAGTGAACAATCTAAATCCTACGTGCAAATCGATCGACAAAAGATTGATTGAGAAGTTAATGTAGAATATTGCGTAAGACTCGATACTGTCTATTATCACTCTTCTCGTCAGACGACGTTCACCATTTTTTCCAATCAAATTCTGGTGGATTACGGGCGAAATCTTTACATTGGAATCTTTACTTTACTATTTACTACAACTTTTACTACAGCTTGAGAAAACAAATCTCTCACCCCCTCTCTCTCTCTTTGTAGAGATACGAAGAATTTTGAATGAAAGTTAATTACGGTTAATTTCTAGCTCAAAAAGGCGAATACGATCTGCAAGGATTAATTATGCTGCAGAATTTGTAACATTTACAACATTTCAAGTGAGATGCGATTATTTCGCTCGTAAGGACTGGAAGAACTTTGAACCAGCTAAGAAATTGCAAGATCTTTCACTTTTATTCGACAGCCACGTAATCGTACCAACGTTGTAAACGACTATGATATAAACAAACAGCCAAAATTATTTCCGTTCGAACGAGCTCGAGTTGTAATTGTACTCGCGACGACACTTTCGATTATACGCCTGAGAAACGGTGTCTTTAATGCGCCGATGCGCACGCGCCATTTGCATTATTTAAATGACAAGACGAATATCAAGCCCAACCGGCGAGTTTTCCGTGGCCATTTGTTTCACAGAACAGGCTAAGTATCATCGTGTTCTGTTAAAATGGTCCTCATTAAATAAAGCATATCCCCGGTAAAGTAGGAAGAGCCCTCAAATCTCCGACGAAATAGAAAACGAAAAGAAGAGAAAATTTATAAATTGGTGTGACAACTGTAAAGTTGCTTTATGCACTGAAAATTTCAAACGTTGTCATACCGAACGAAACAATTAATTTACATAATTTCCGTTGTTACATACACAATAATTTTAAAGACTTCGAAATTTCTTCCTTCTTGCGTAATTTTCATTACACCTTTATATCCATTCTTTATTATCGAAATTTTATGCATCGACATAGAATAAACGTACAAAATATCGAAAAATAGAGTTTTCTTCTGTAATATCTGAAAATTTTCTAGCTGACTGTGCCAAAAAAAAATTAGCGGTAATGGCATTTCTATTCGTTTTGCTTTATAATGCAAATGACGTTGCTTTCTTTAAATCCTCTTTCAAAATATTCGCTCGGAACCAACGAAATTTGCATCCACCGCATTTCTCGACCATATGCTGCATCCTTTCCAACAATTATTGACAGTTATTTATGAAGCGAGGAAACATTTCGGCCGACCACGTCCCTCCAATCAAACAGATGGCCAATGAGTTGTCAGACCTTCAGCTCTGACTTAATCCTGTTTTTTACCCTTTCAGCAGTACATTGCGACACCTCGCAGACCGAAATTACGAAAAGAGGATTACATTTGTATCCTCCTACGAGAAAGCTACGTCAACTTCGAAAGGTACCAACAAGTTTGACGAGATTATATGACGCGATCCAGCCAATCAAAGATCTACCGAAGAAGAAATAGCTATTCTTTCTCGTTGAGAATCTCGATGATTCAAGCTTCTTTCCGCAATTCGTTCGTCACTCTCCTACTCGATTCGATGATATTTCGAGGAAAACGAAGTTCAAACCAACCGACGCGTCATTATGTTATCCATGGCAAAGTTTACTCGTTTTATTCCGTAAACAAATCGCGATAATTGCTGTGGACGACGAAATAACGAGGAGATCACGTTCTGATTAATCATTCCTGCGCACCACATTCGATTCACCCTATTTTCATACTTTTCTAAACCTTTTTCTGTTTGGAAACAGTATCGACTATCTAACGCGCGTTGAACAGGCTACGAAAAACCATTTCATACAATCTACGCGTCTCGGAAGTTCTTAACTGTTTCACCTGTGACCATTAGGTCTTCATTTTAACGTGTTGTCGACGGGAAAGACAGAAGGTCGATTTCCTGTCACTAAGGTGGGAACAAAATGCACAGGCCAATTTTTTATAAATAAACCAACTCTAAGTAAAAAATTACCACTATTTTACTAAAAAAAACAAAAAAGTAGAATTTCATATAATTTTCTGAAAGAAGTTCAGCTTCATGAAAAATAAACGATATTTCACAATGTAATCGCAGAAACAACAATTTAGTCCCTGTAAAATTACAAATTTAGTTTTCTGAGAATTCAATAACTTTGTTTAGTGTAATAGGCATTAAAGCAAGTTTGCACGTATATTTAGTTCCGAATACCTTCTTCCTTTCTTTTTTTTCTTACCATTTTCAATTCTCCTAAAGCAGATTTGGCTTGCTGACAGTTACCGTTTCTACTACTGATCGTTGGCACTACCCCATCTACTGCATCAGTAGCCCCATCGCATTGAAATTTCATCGCCGTGCAAGAGTCCCACTCTCTCATTCACAGTATGTCGGTCATTTGATCTACTGAAAGAATTTGAAGCTACGCAAATAACTAGGAAACTGATAAGTTGAGAAGAACTGATTATTTATGAAAATTATATTTATTTGATAACTTTATTTGAAAACTTATCTTTAAAATAACATTCGAAATAGATATCAAAGTAACCAAAACACAGAAATGAAAAAAAAGAATAACCAATGAAAATCAAAATAATCTATTTGCATCCACTTTTCGGGGAAGAAATTTGTCTTGGCTTTTAATAGGATTTAAACATTTGTTGCGGTAATGTACAAAATTTGATAGACATCTGTTAAAACTGCAAATGAGAATAGTCTCTCTCTTGAAGGCAGAAAAGGGGAGTATTTCATTTTACAAAAGGGGAATATTTCATTTTACAAATATCCGTTACATTAACTTATGATCACGGAGCATATCCAAATTTTCGTTACATTAACTTATGATCACGGAACATATACAATTTGCTTCTACCATCATTAAAAAATCAAGCAATGTCCACTTAAATTTCAGTTGGTAAAGTTCAGTTTCAAAACGAACGTATTGTCTACGAAGTAACCGCAGAATAAGCGATGAGTAAACATAAACAATTATATTAGACGTTATACCTTGTGTGAAACTATTTATTTCTCTCAAACTCAAAGAACGAGTAAATATGCTGGCAAAATAATTTATCATTTAATTAGAAATGAATTAATTCAATTTTATATAAAATCCTTACTTCACAATACATTATTTCTCAAATAACTTTAATAAATAATTTAAAAATTAAGAACACTCAAATTCTCGAAATTCGAATCCGAAACGTTGTTACGATGTATAAAAGTATAATTAAAAAATGACATTTAGCAATTTTACAAAATATTTATTCAAACAAGATCACAAATCCTTGTAGAGCTGATTGATTAACTATATTTTACATAATGACAGTACTTTTACAAAATCCAGCTCTTATTGAAGCAGAGATTAATAAATTTCCATCAACATAATATGCTACATCGAATACAATATCCATTTATTATACAATTATAAATTCTCATCCACATCCTGTTCCAAATTACCATACAAATATAAATTCTCACCGACATCTCATTCAAATAATTACACAATTACAAAGTCTCATCAACATCTCATTCCAAAATATTTTTATTATTAATTCTCATCGACAGTAATTGTTAATTCTCACAATTAATAAATTCTCACTAACATAGACTGTTGCATCAAATACAATAACATTCTATTTACTGTAGAATACTATCTAATTATTAATTCTTAGTACATACAATTATAAATTCTGACCAAGTGTACCATGTAATTGTTAATTCTTACAATTAATAAATTCTCACTAATATGATATGCTGTATCGAATACTATAATCTACGTTCTTCAAGTATAGTCTTCTCGCGTGCATCCTCGTTTCGAAAAAACTTTACTTATACAACGCTATTTCCTTTAGATTCTTCATCCTTTGTAGTTCGTCTGATAGCAATTTTGTTTCTATTTCTTCTTTATCGTTCCATAATTGTTTTCGATCACGATATCAGATTTCTTTTCCAGTGAAATGAAATCGGAATTGAAACATGCAATATATTTATTTATATTCGATTTTCGATAATGTATTGCATGAATTCTATATCCTCGGATACAAGGAAGTCTATTAATTAACTTTCTGAATTCTTACTTCGTAACGTGTCGATTTTGGTATTCTTGAATGCTTGTCGAGAAATCATCAGAGAGTACTTTTCTTAGTTCTCAGTCAACAATTATTCGTATTCTGTTTTGTCAAGTTGAGCTCTGATCATTCGTGGCTTTATTTCTTCATATCGGTATTTCAAAAGGAATTATCGGTATTTTGATAATCAGTGTCTTTCAAAGGCACAATATGACGTGATGTCTCACTTTCCGAAACACTTGCATATATAAACTCAAATTACAAGCCGAACAAATTATCCGCCATTTTAATATTATTATTTAGCGATTTGGTTAACATTTCCACTAAATTTTATTCAAATTATTACAACTATACTGAACACGCTTGAGTTTTCGAATGAAAATTTTCAGCACTTTCCTTCAACATTGCAAATTTTTCTTTCGCTATTGCGTTCTCACTGACCAATATTTTGAAGATGAACATTAAAAATTGATCGACGACTTTACACGAACATTATTAGAGACCTTCGATGGCAAGCTGACGAATTTAATTATGACAGAACAAAACACACTTTGGCATATTAGGTTTGCACAACTCTGACCAAATAAATTCTAGTTTCATTTTGTTGTGCTGTTCTTTCTCTCTTTTAATCAGATCACTTAATTCCACCTTCCCAAATTAAAGTAAGGTCTAATTTTATATTGTTATATAGAAGAGGATTCTCTGAAAAAATTTTTAATGTTAGAATGTGAAACTTGCAAGTTAACGACGTCGTTAATTTTCGATTCTCAAAATTCCCAAACTTTTCTGAAAATTCAAATTGATTTCATTTTGGAAGATTTTACTCTCTTGCTCAGAGAATTGAATTTCATAGAAATATACATGAATTTGAAGTTTTCAGTTTAAAATAAATTTGAAAATAACTTTTTTTGTATATTTTAAATGGTCGCGGTTGAATAAAGCAACATTTCAACATATCTAACCTTGAGATTCCAGTTTGAAAAAATACTGACATCCGAAAATTTTCTGGATCTAATTTACTTTTCTCCTTTTTTTGGAAATTCGCGTGTTTTCGACGTTTTAAATACAGTCAGTTTAAACGTTCATCGATAATGTGAAATATTTAAATCCAAAGAACCTAAGAAGAAAATATCTTGTTACTCTAACAGAATCTTTAGTACAGTATAGTCGACACAAAAAA
Source organism: Lepidotrigona ventralis hoosana (assembly GCA_002806875.1). Lineage (NCBI taxonomy): Eukaryota > Metazoa > Arthropoda > Insecta > Hymenoptera > Apidae > Lepidotrigona > Lepidotrigona ventralis. The sequence continues at coordinate 11,091 of NIPQ01032912.1, forward strand.
GGAAAGAATCTGATTTGTCTAGAAATATTTCGGACGTTCGATAAACAAGAATCTGAATCAAACGTTTTTGTATGCAGTTTTACCTTCGTTTATAAGTGTCCAATAAAAATGTATACATATAGAGTTCTTCAAAAATTTTCACTTAATTAGAAGTTATCATTCCTCAAAAGTGAATAGCATTATTATTAAGTATTGTCGCTAATGTAAAAAACAGAATTGTACTTTTTAAATAAAGGAATAATTATTGCAATTAATTATAAAACTTCAATATGAAAAATTAAATATAACGATCAAAACAAACGAGTGACACAGGTAATGCTAAAATAAATTTTGAAATTACATTGTAATCCCACATTTGAATGGAATATTTCCCTTTTCCTAAATTTTTTTATTTTTCAATTAGTCAAGTGATCGAAGTTTTAACATAAAATTAAATTCTTGGTGCTTACTATGTTGCGGATTCCTATTTCGAGTATATGAAATATCAACCACGAACACATTGGTCACTATTGAAGGACTATGTTCGAATAAAAAAATAGAGGCTAACCTAAAAATTAAATAACATCGTTTGATCGCCAAAAAGAGAGCATTCTACAGAATCGTTTCAATCGTTTCCCGCTCTTCCTTTTTTTCTGCGTAACGGAACAATTTCGGGCTAATACCCAGACCGCTTTATACCTAAACTTTATGGAATGAAATAATACAATGCCGGCCGTGACAGTAAAATTAGTAAACGCCGTTAACAATCCAATGAATTGACTATCCTCGCTAGCCGCTCGAGACTCTTTATCAGTTAGTCTCTACATTTTTCGTAAATGTTGTTTCGGAGTATATATTCCACATATTTTTGACGGAGTATATATTCCACATATATTTCCACCTATTTCCACCTATTTTTAATTTTTTAAAGTGACAATAATAAATATTAGACTTATTTCGCCGCTTCCGCGTACAAATAAAATATTAACTGAGGTAAAATATGGCGCACGACATTCACATGACGCGAAATGGCGTCATCCGTAGACAAGGTGTTAAAATTCGATCCAACGATGATCGTTAAATAGAGTTCAGAAATGAACTTTCTCTAACTCTCGCTAGAAGAAACAATTCCATATTTCCTTTCGTCAACTCGCGACCCTGATGCTCCATTTGGCAACGTGTTTTCGTGCAATAAGTCATTGATTATATCGAACGAGTGACTCTCCGATATTTTGAGCGCAGTGGATGCAGAACTAGTCGCGCGTCAAGGCAATGTAACGTGTAAATTTTTAGATGGAATCGGAATATTTGCCGGTTCAAGCAAACTAAGACTGGTTGGGCATTCTTCAAGAGACGTCGTGTAAAGGATATGGAATTCGAGAGGGGAAAATCAAGGGGATGGAGCTCAAGGGCGAAATCGTAGGCGACCCGTTTGAAACACGTCGCGCGCTTTCCTCGCACGTATTTTCGCGGAAACGTTCGCGTTCCATCAAAGTGTTCCCGGGACAAACTTCGGGATGCACCTGCCATTTCCACCTGAAGTCATCGTCAGCTATCCGCTCATTTACCCTCCCCCTTTTCTACTTTTTTCCTTTTTGCGTACCAGGGCAAGAAAACAACAACATTCTGTCGCAACTTCGCGTGCCTTAGCGTCAATTTACTCCTTCGACGCGCAACCAACCGACCGACTGTCGTTCTCACCACCGCTTATATACCGGAAATTTTCACCGTTTCACCGATGAAAGAAATTCTATTGAGGAAATGGGATCTTCACGCATTCGCGGAGTTCGACTGCGAAATTTGATTATGGAGTGGCCGGTGAGTCAAATCGAGTAGAGTCAAGTGGATGCGAGTCAATGCAATCTCGGAATAAATCTATCGATCGATCCTGGCTCCAAAGAAAATCTACTTCCAAACAAGAGGCGATAGATGTCGGACTGCTGAAAATCAAGAATCACCGAGTTTATTTCTCGTCAAAGTTTGTTTCTGTTTGGAGCGAAAACTATCCAGTCCAAGAGGTCAGAATGTTTCTTCATGTCTGGCAATGAATAATCAGACGATATTTAAAATGGCAATAAAAAGAACAATATCGCTTCAGCTCAAATCGTACTCCGCTTGTACGTGATGTTTTATCTCTGCTCTTTTTTGAAACAGAAACGCATAGGAACGGTATAGAAAGAGGGAACTTTCTCTTTTAAGGCCATCGATACGAGAAACGATAATTCGAAAATTTGATCAGTCGGGGAATAGAACTAACCGTCACGATTATTTTTTGTATTATTTTTCTCCTGCATTGTTATTATAACGTAATCGTCAAAAAACTCTAGAATTAACAGTCCCTTCCAGTGGACTTGTTAGAAATCATATTGGGATTGCGACTGCGACGGCCATTTCTTAACTCTTTGCACTCGACCGACCCTTCTGATAGTACATCTAGTATTTAAATATAGCAAAGAGCATCCTCTTTCTACAATTCGCTGACAATTGTAACGAACATGTACGATGCGACTTATATAAAGTATAATATCTAATATAAAGTATAATATTTGAACAGACGAAGCTGGAGTGAAAGTTATAACAACAATGCGAGAAGAGCAAAAGAATTTCAGAAAGAAAAAATTTCTAAAGACTGTCTTCAGTCAATTGACACTCGATGATAATTCACACTTCTAAATTAGACATTTCTTATTGTTTCTTGCGAAAGTTCAAATACATTGAGGAGCATATTTTTTCAGTAAACCCGACAAATGAAGGTTAATGGTTGCTTTAAATTCAAACGGTATATCACAAGTTATGGAAAAATAATCGAAAAAAGTTTCGTGTTAAGCGAAATTGAGTGACTGACTGTGAGTGAATCAATGTTGTGTCATTTTATTTGAAGGGATGCTTTGTAAATGTAATTGCAAAACTTGGAACAGTTTTTCGCCTGCAAAAATAATAACCAGCTATTAAACCCAGCACAAACGAACATTCAAATCTTATCTATTCAGGGGAATATGTGTTTTCTCAGTGAACTAGTGCCGCAGGTGCTCTGGAATTGCCTATATTGTCTCTTATGTTGATTTAAACGAGATGCTTGAGACGCGTGTTTATTTAAAGTGACGAGCAAAATTTATGATGCAAGTTGAAAAACAAAAATTATCGAATTATTGCACGCAGAAAGCAAAAATGAGAAATAAAAAGAGACAAATTACACGTAGTGACTTGTGGGCAAAAGTTTTGTTTTATACAAACAAATTTTCCATGTTACCTGATTACTGTTCTGAGAGATGAACTATTTTCGGAATGAGTTTTGCGCCGTGTAATAAAAGGTGAACTACCGATACTTTTTAGCTTGTTGTAATTTTGTAGAAAAGAAAAACAATAATACCTTTTAGCTATACAACGTGAAAAAGCCACCCTCTATACACAGCAAATGGTTCGAAAAGTCTTGTTTTTTTTTTTAAAGGAAATTTACATGTATGTAAAAATAGTGAGTAATGTTATTTGCGATTAAATCCATCGTGACATTGAAAATTAAAGTTTCGCCGTTTCAACGGTCCCTTGAATCTTGCTGTACAATTTTATTCCTTTTCACCGTTTTATCGAAAGTTAAATGACCAAATTTTAAGATTTTTCGACTTCTTGTCTTTTAAAATTCAGTAAAAGATAAATTAAAAAAGATTCGTTTAGCAAGGTGTAAGATTTAAGCCTTGACACTCTACAAAACCACGATGGATCGTGGCATGAAAAACGAATTTTTAGTATTTCCAGAGAAATGCTCAAATTTATACGAGACAAAAAAAAATTTCTCTTAGATGTAGCAGCGTCAACAACTTCTCATCACTTCGCTTTCAGGTAAGCTCTTCATTGTATGCATACCCAAATCACAAACATACTGGAATGCTGAAATATCGAGTTTCATTTTAGGACTTCGCGAAAAGGACCAACGAAATGCGAAATATGCATTCCTGTTAAATGTTGCTAACTTGTTTTGCAACGAGACTTCAATAACTCCTTTTAATATTTATCGATATTTATAAAGTCGTTTGAACAAAGCAAGAACAAAGATCTAACTTACAACCGTACAAATCTTCTTCTCGCGTTCACTTTTTCAAAATCAACAGTGTTCAACTTTGACTCGGACGAATTCAGCCGTGTAGAATTAGAGGTTGCGTGTATTTGCGATCCGATAAATCGCACGATCCATTCCAAAGTCAGCTGCATAGTCAGTCAAGCTTGAGGAGCAACTATCGCATTTCATCGATTCACCGATGCAACTATGGACAGTTTAAATATTTTTATTCGTCTTGCCACCCGGACATATCGCCTATCGAATTTTCTGCGAGATCGAACACGTACGATCGAAATATTCCATATCGATCAAACATTGAATTTCGATCAAAAGCTACGTCGTTGATTACGCTATACAACAAATCAAACGTGAAATTCATTTACTTATTCATTTCGAATACTTCGTTTATTCTTTGCAGACATAATTTTGCTTCTGCACTGCGTGAATTATTCTTTGTACAGTGAACTTTAGCATGGACGGATGATGCAACGAAACATTGAAACGGATGCAGTAAATTAAAAATATAAAAAATAGAAAATTGTACATTTGTAAAGGTAAAGGAGTTACAGACTTTCTTTTTTTTCTGTTTTCTATACGCGACACGATCGATTGCCTTGGAAGCGCCTTAGAGAATCGCCGCAAGAGCCAGTGTTTAATTGCTCGGTCGCTGTCACATTTATCCTATTTACCGCTTCAACATTAGTCTCTTTTACGAGTCAATTTCATTTTCGAGAATAAGTGGAAGTCGGCCCCTCCCGGATCTGAGAATGCCAGATTATCCGACTGGTGACAGTTACGTCTACTTTTGCTCTTAAGGAACCATAAATCGCTTTAACAGTTTTACGTAACATTTGTGTTTCGTTAATTTGATTTATCATAGTTGTAGTCATGAGTCTGATTCAAAATAATCAAATGATAAGGCTAACTGTACACTTTATTCGAAATATTAGCGTACATCCAAGCATCATAAGATCTCTGCTCGAACGCATGTGTCCGAAACGTTTAAACGTTAACAAATTTTATTGCATTTTACATTCCTAATAGAGTAGAATTGATAATATGTTTTTGAAATTCAATTTTGCAACAGGTCTTTTGCATGTATTTTCATCAAATTGAAGACGTAGAATTCATCGATGATGCGGACAAAATTTTTATTTCCACGCTGTGTACAAGCATGTCGATGACCGTATTTCATTACACTTCTCAAACAGCACCTCTTTCGTGAAAAATTGAGCAAACAAAGACACGAAGCGGTTTCTCTCTGCTCTTTATCGAATATTTACAGAAGCGAAAGAGCGACTTCCTTTAGAATTTATTCTTCTAACCCAACAGCCGCCACGAAACACCCTTTGGATTAAATTTGCAGAAACGATTTCAGAAGTGCAAATGCAAAACTTTGTCGTAAAATTGACAAAAGATTCGAAAATTCCTTTCTCCTTTAAAGTTAAATAAAAAAATAAAACGAAATGAAAAAAAATCATTCACGACTTCTCCGAAGATATTCCTACACAGATTGAGATTGCACGATGGTATAAATTGTTCTTTCGATCTAAGTATTGATCGAGGCTACAGTCTAATTACAGACCGGGATTGTAAGTTGATAAATTCTGACTTTATCGCTTGAACAATTAACCTACCACCTTTTTTCATCAGTGATAGGGAAATAATAATTTCTGGGTGTCGAGTAAGGAAGAAACAACAATTTGTAATTTTTCGAATCCGTTTGGAAACGGCCGAAAAACCTAAATAGCTAGTTCGTTTCCAATAAAATCTTTTCCAAATTCCTGTCGTGCATAAACATTCTTTCGTAAAAATCGAGGAACAAACACACACAAACGACGTAGTTAATCCTGGAAAAGGAAAGTGGAGTAGTTTACATTGGTAGCACCGGCATCAATGGAAAGAAAGATCGAGCCAATTTCCTGCGCGAACTAATGAGAATATGATGGCTAGTTTTACGGCTGTATTAAGGCCCTGCTTTTTCATCGAGAAAATAATGCGAAAATTCACAACGCACTTTTCCTGTATGATTAATTGCCTGGCCAAATTCAGCGATCCAACACACATACGTACGCACGCACACACAATGAGTATATGGAATGCAAAAATTCGACACAAGTACTTTTAAATTCGCATACGTAGACATACGCAAATTGGACGTATGTACAGACACGTTCGGCTTTCGCGAGTATTTCAATAGAAACGCAACCATGATGGCTTGCAAATTATTAGGAGCTATTAAATACTGGTCACAGCGACGTAGAAATTTGAGAAAAATCATACGGATAGAAACAAAAAATTTCATAGAAATTCATAAGCTTGTCCTACTCGCGACGTTATATATAAATTCACGATACTTCTTGCCAATTCAGATTCTCTTAAACGAGTTGATCGTTTATGTGTATTCGATGACCTTTGCGGACGAGATCGAAAATGGACGTAAAATATTTATAAACGTTGTTTTACATACAGCTGGATTGATTAACGATGAAACAATGCATTTAGGTTATTTAAGTTTACAGCGGAGTGTTATATGAAGCTTTGTATCAGTTTATCGAGCGTGTCTGACAAGTTGCGATGCTGTTCTGCTGCGTCCAGTGGCTAATGACCATTCCCGCCAAACGTACGCATACTCTACGTGCTTAAGGGCAACATGTTTCGTCTCAGTCTGAACCAACGTAACCATTCCGCATTAATTAACGTAAATACCAACATATTTACCAAGCAAATTCTACGCAAATGTTCAAAATCAGTAAAATTTGCCCATTTGTCTCCGCGAGATGAAACCTGATACTTGATAAGTAAGTGTTTCTTATCAAATCGTCATTCAAGGATGGGTACTTGTGCAATTAAACGCTTCATTGCTACTTTCGAAAATATTTCTCAACAGCCGTGACCAGTACGTTCTCTTTAATGCAAGCAGCCGGACTCCGTTTAATCACAGATAGTCCTGATTTGGGTTTAACACCGTCCATTTGTCAGAGAGGCAGGACGACCTGATTTCGATCACGCTGGAATACGCCCACTACACGCGGCCCCGCAAAAAATTCCCTGTGTCCAATATTGTGGTTTCGTCCTGTTACGTTTCCCTTTTCCTATCATTTAGCGTTACTCGCAATACCTCTCCTTTCCGTTTGTTTCTTTACAAGCTTCGACAGTCTTCCTCGCAAGGAAAACAATTCTGCATCTGCATATTCTGCAATCTGATCGAAAGAGTATTGACTCTAGGCGAGATACTCGAAACATGTGTCTCTCTGCAAATTTTTTCCGAATGGAAAAGAAGAGTGTGCTCGAAAATGGCGGAAACGTTTGAAACCATCAAGTGATATCAAAGGCAGATATCAAAGATAGATGTTAGTTCAGCTAGTGGTTGCTTGTAGCGAGCCTCTCTTCCGTTCGAAGAGCACGCATGTGTTCCTCGATGTTTTCATGTGAACGAAATCGTCGGTTGCAGTCATTCTGACGTGACGCGACATCTACACCATGCGATCGCTTCGCCGAGTCACAGGTGGCGAACGTAATCGGATCATTCCTTGGATGAATCTATTTTGCAATCATCCTGAGATACCTGATTAAATTCCTGATTAAACTCTGGATGATGCAACGAGGCAAATTTCATTGTATCAAGCTATTTTTAATTTACGCTGTCGAATCCAAATGAAATTTAAACACACCCATCTCGATCGTCACCGCGGGAAAGAAACACGAGAAATACCGCAAGTGTTCTCTTCACAAACAGCAAATGTTAATGACAAAATTGTTAATTTCAAAATTTAAATTTTTGTTGCTTCAACTCCGTGGAAACAAACTCGATTTAAGAAAATGAGGTAAAGACGAAAATAAGTAAATCAGCATGATTGAGTTCATTCGCTTAAGTTAAATCGCTTGACAAGGCGGAATTCATTTTTTGTATTGCAGTGTTGAAACGCTAATAAACATTAACGTTAACGGCATACAGGGCAAAGAGATTCGCCTCGCAAGAGACGCAAGTTTTCGAGTTTCTGACTTCCATACTCGAACTTCATTATAACGACTTAACTAAAATGAATCACATTTATACGTAGTGCGGGCACATGCAAATTTTTCAAATTAACTTACCCATTACCAGCCACCAATTATTGAGCATCTGTAATTCGCACACTCTGTGATCGGGCAGCTCACGGTGCTTATATAACACTTTTGCACAATGTGAAACAGCTAGTTTGCCGCTTCAAATAATTAGAGTTAGAGGATCATTTGTGTCTACTCTATCATTTATAGGAATCCGCCGGACGAATATTTACGTCTAATTGGCATTTCCATTCAGTAATGCGTGCAACGACATGGTGAATTCCATTGCGAACAGATTATTTTAGAAATCAGTTTAGCTCGATTTACTTTTAAATCATCGTAGAAATATAATATTTGGAAAGAAAATTTATGAAGAAAAAGAAAGTGAGTCTAAATAAATACTATATATAGATATTTCATATTTTCGACCTAATACCGACTCTGCACATATCGTTTTCGGTACGTTTACACGCACGATCTTTCTTTGTTTTAGGTTAGAAATGATAAATAATTTGATTTCTTTCCAAGAAGATCTACGATAGATGGAACATTGAACCAGCCCGTTCTAACATATCAATCGTCCGAGAATTAGGTATTAAGATTTTGTTAGTGAATATCGGTAATACATTTATCGAAATTTTTGATAACAACAGTTTTCCAACTATGGTGCAACTACGTCCAAGCTAGTGCAGCCTGTACCATTTACGTGCACTAATTTCTTGACATGAAAATTTCAATTCATTACTCAAAATATATTCAATCACAGCGAAGAAATATGAAAAGATCTAAGATACAATGGAGTTTCTTTCAAAACTTGACTGTGTTTTTGTTGTGGGAATCTAGATTTGACCCACTACCATTTAGTGAAAATTAAAATTGGTCAACTATGATCAGTATTGCAAGATCCGTTTCGAGAAAGATTTATTGAACTGAGTGGTACTTCATCAATAAAGAAATATTTATAGTATTCTTAAAACAGCGACTTCTTCACCCCGGAAATCGATTTCATGAAAATTTTATTTTATCAACCAATATTTTTGCAAATATTGTTTGCAAAGAAGCACATTCTGCGTTGTAAGTTGTTTCTTGCAAAATTCATCCGTTTCGAAATTTCGAAGTCAAATATATTTTCCTATCGAAACCATACATATTTCCTTCCTTACAGTACGATGTTATTTATTATATGATGAACACACTGAGTTTTCGACGGCCGAAATCATTTATTGTTATAAATTATTAATAAAAATGATATGACTCACTTAATGATTTACATTTTACTATTAAGATTTTGAACACTAATATTTTAAATTTTGCTCGTTCGTGTTTTCTTCCACTCTGATTGTCATTGAAATTACGGATTAATCACTTCTTCATTGATTTCAACGATTCGTAAATGTCATTTAGAGATCCATATCCCAAACGACCCTTTCTTCAACATACGAAGTCCAACATATTCGTTAAAAGGAAAACTGTTAAAAATAACTTTACATTTAGTTATCAACGAAATCTTTGAGGTAATAATTAGTCTATACTTTTACCTACTTTCGTTATTGTGCATAATGACTAAAGAAATGCGAATTAAGAGGACATAGGCAAGATTCGGTTTTTTTGACGAAAGCATAGTGGCCAAGACATCTCTCGAAATTGCCACATTTCTGTTGCTGTTATCTCCGTCGACTCGATGGAATGGTTAAACTAGCGAAATAGGCGAATTAGACGATTTTTCGTATCCGCCTGACATCAACCAATCTCGTCTGTGGAATAATATTACATGTACCTCGAAAATTATTGACTTAAACGTGAACTTCCTATTTGCATAGCAAATCTCAAAAAATTACAAATTTAATTTTTGGCAGTAAGATAATAATTTTCTACATAAATTAGTATTATATGTCACAGATTTATGAATTAGCATTTAGTACATGTCAAGAATCAAGTTGAAATTTACTAACTGAAATTTGCAAACGTTCCATTTTGTAAAAAATATGAAAATTACAGCATTTATTTTTCCCTTTGAATTAATTAAATCTGGGGGCTATAAAACAATAAAACTATGAGATTGTAAAATTTTGATGAAATAACACTTAATAACCGTAAAATTATTGATAGCTGTAAATAGTGTTTCTTGAATAACTGACAGAGACAACCATCTGTTGAGAGTCACTGACTTTACCTGAAGGTTGAACAGCGAATAAGTTTATTACAATTTTAATCTTCATCTTGTGCACATCGATTAAACATTCGAAAATTATAAATATTACTTCTGAAAATTCTAATTTTTTAAACGTTATCTAGTATTTCTAATACTTGCAAAAATTAAGCTATATATTCTCTTCCGTAATGTTTTCAAGCTATAAATTCTCTTCCGTAATGTTTTCAAGTATTACTTATTTTTTACAGATAACTAATAACAATCTTAACAATGTACTTAAGAGAAATGACTTTGAAATGTTGAATGAAATAGTTAATTTAGTTGTTTAAGTGCAATATAAATGTCGTAAAAATTTTTGAACAATATCTAGAAATATTCTAAAACTAAATAATATAGTTGTTCCAAAGAAATTGTTTAGACTGTAAAATAATGCATTTCGTTGATATTTTTATGTATAATTTAATAGTTTTAACTATTTACTTATAACAATTAAATGAGTGATTGTTTTCCAAAACATTACAGTTCGAATAATTCATTTGTAGTAATTATATTCTTATATTTACACTAACGGAAAATACAGTTACATAATATAGATATTCCTCTGAAATAATAAACGAGCGAAAATTTTTATAAGTTGCGCTATTATTCTTAAGCCACAAACATTGTGACACTTCTGCTCCAATCTCTCTCAGTTTGTCAGTAGTGAAAACATACAAATTCCCGTTAATTATTAACTATTAGTACAAAAACTATTCCAATGGAAACGTTCATGAACTTCAATCTAATAAGATGCTTGTACCCTTCAATCTCGATAATTCTACTATTATATCCTTATTTTTTGATAATCTTTTCATTTGCATCCCCGTGTGATTGATATAAATTTCGACATCATGACATTACATTCAGCAAAATATTCCAATAATGTGAACATGGAACAGTAATTACTAATGGAGAAACATTAAATGAAATAAATAAAAAGAGGACGTAACATTTGAGAATGCAGACACACGGATAGATGCGATATGTAGCTAAGGAGAGAAGCATATCAAACGTAAGGAAAATATCTGATAGTGTAGCAGCGATAGCTGTCAACGCGAGAATGATTCGATTAAAAAAAAATACATATTGCTTAGGTACTGTAGTCGGAAACATTCGACGCGCACACAGTACATGCTGTAAGCACAGTGTACAATATGATGAAACAGTCGAAAACGCGGGAACAAACGAGACGGCCTGCGATGCCAACATGATATTAAGGAATAATTATAAAGTAACGAGGAGTGACGATGAGGTAATCGAGATAAATCTGATTCGGCCCAGGACCTCACATTCTTGCCTTTCGTGGTTGTGCTTTTTATGTTTATACCAGCTCATGGTTTGCGGATTGCGAGAGTACTGCGCTCCGTTAAATGCGTGAACAATACAACGGCAGTCATTGAAGATGTCACACATCTCCAAGCTGTTATGGTGGGTACAGGTCTTTCGTTTTTTCCAACCAGTTTCGTTTACTCGCCAGCTGCACTGTCATGGCGACGCCTCGTTCGAAGTTTCACACATTCTCACACAGAACCGTACATAAATTGTCAATTTGAAATAAAGCAAGGATCGTGAAAATGGATTTACATTTCCATTGTAACACGAAAATATGCGAAAACAAAATTCTTGACAATTTCTGGCATTAGCTTGACTTTTTGCATTAAAGTGGCGGATTTAACGCATTTGAAATGTTAATGCAATGTATCTACTAAGTAAGACGCTTTGTGAACTACATTGATAAAATGCTGAAATAAATACTGCAATTATCTAAGTTCTTGTCGCTAGCTGCTAATATTTTGCAGGTATATTTTGTATTTGTATAGTTGTATTTGTATATAATATTTTGTATTTTTATAGTCATATATCGAGTGCAAATAATGGAGAAAAATGTTTGGAATTGGATGAGAGAAAATGCACGAAACGTGTACGGACGTCGAAGCACAGTCCATTTTTAACTACAATTTTACTCATTCGTATTGACCGTTACGAAGAAAAAAGTTTGTAGCCTAGCCAAGAAAGCAGAACGCTTTCTGCCTATAGACTGTCGTACAACATACTTTTATTCGAAACAGTTTTCCTATTGCCAATTGTAAGATAAATATCCGAGTCTGTGGTTCGAGTTCTTGCAGAATGTTATACTTTCAAGTTCCACATGGCCTTTAACATCATTTTGGTATTTCAAGTAACTTTTACTTGTGTACATACGTAATGTAATTTTGTTTACGTGTACTTACATTATGTATTCGCTGAAATGTCACTAAATTGATGTAAATTTTCAATGGGTAATTAAACCAAATGTACAAATACGAAGGTCAAACTACGTTGGATGATAATTTAACAATTTAAGATGAATAGATTCTTGCGTTCATAAATTGCCTTTGCCCAAGAAGCGAAGATTGTTTGTGGATGCAAGTACATTGGCAAGGACTCGAAGTGGAATGCAACATACACGAAGTGGTACTTGACCGAAGGAAAGATTTTTGATTCCTGCTGCCGCCTAGAAAGAATAGAGGCAGCTGACGAAGTTGTGCGGTTATACATCACGCGTGGTCGAGAACATAGCAATTCGCACGTACACTGTATCATTACTGTGTAATCACAGAGCGACTGTGAGCCACAACAGCGTTACCCTGAAATGAGAGTACACATGCGTGCAATAATGTGCATAAACCTTATGATATATTCACGTGATTTGTAGAATCATATATGTATACGCGCTTATGTATCTCTGTATAATCAGATTTTTGATAAAATTGATACATCATGTTTGCTTGTTCCGATCTACAGATCGCTCAGACAAATATAAATAATTGAAATCATGCGTTCAAGTATTCCGGCGCATTTAAAGAAAATCCGCGATGATCAATACTTTGGTGTCAATTACATATCGTGCAATTACATATTGGTATCGATTACATATCCCTCTTACATTTCCTGCTGTGAAACCATCGATAGACGCATCATTTTGTAAACATTCAAGTAGAAAACACAGGAAGGCTCGTTTTCATCAAAGATACCGTTTCAACTTACGAATATGAAGACGAGAATTTCCCTTAGTGGACAAACTTTCTTTGACTAGCGCGAAATTTGCTGAAGATGATGGTATGTCGTAGCATATCGTAGTACAGTATGTAGCTACAGTACTGGGGAAAGTCGGTATGCAGTGTGGATACACGTTCATGTACATCGTCCAGGGCAATAAATTTATGACTCATCTTGCGCACACTTTGTTAGAATTTTCGAGTATATCGTAATTAGTAGCACAAACAGTTTCACAGTTTCAACTGTACGTTTAATATCAATAATTTCGTTTGAAATTAGTTATGTTTCAATTAATTTATTTCTGGCAACTCGCCGAAGTGGTGTAATTTGGAATGAATCTGCCAAGAAACAGGAATCCATTTCTTCACGTTAAATTTTGGAATATACACGATAAATTTGTTAACACGATATACACGACCAATTGTTAATACTTCATGTTAGTCATTCAGATACTACATACACTTATCGTCTTTACTTATCTATTCTTTGCTTTTATTTATTTTTAATCTGATCCGAATAGAAATTTATCGAAAATTGCTAAGCTTACCGATTTCGATTTTGATTTAGGCTACGTAGTTATAGAATCTGTCAATTGCTTAAAACTGTTTGTAAATTAATCGAGAATATTTGTTTACAAAACTTTTCAAACCTATTAGGTTTTTCGTCAAATTGATTCAAAATTTGAAAGTTATAATTAAAACATCCGTTTGTAAACATTTCGACATGAAGAAGTTTATAAATGTTAAAGATTAAGGATTATAATGTAGAAAATTCATCAGAAATCATTCATCTTTGCCAGTAAAAGATTTAACGTGTAAAAATATTTCAGGTTTTCAGTTCCCTGGTAGCGTGAATTTCCTAATACTAATCGTTTGATGACAGCTAATGCCCAACTGCACCGGGTAATTTGAAGATGGTTACAGCCTTGGTGAAATGCACGTTCACGATACACGTGGGTGCGTTGGTCGTGGTTGTGGTAGTGGTCGTGGCGCCCAAGCTCATCTGCCGTAGCCGGAAGAAGGGCTGCATGATTCTCTGCATGTACACGCGTGTGAATTCTGTATCCGCATACATGTAGAGAACAATAAATCTGACTAGAATGACGTGCAGGGCTGATCGGTCTTAGTATTCTAAACGCAGCATGTTGGTCATTGCTCACGCGGTACTAGCTTAGTACATACCTTATATATATATATATATATATATATATATATATATATATATATATATATATATATATATATATATATATATATGTGAGTTAATTGTGTTCTTGTGNAGTTAGACACGTAGGCAGCAATTGAGTGCACCACGGAAGATGTTGGAAGTCAGACACGCGTCTGTGTTGCCACTTTACGAATATAACAGGCGCGCTTGCCAGGATTTTACACACATATGTAGGCGCGATAAAGTCATCCGATGAGGTATACCCGACAAAACCTACGGTGTTGTGGGTTTTTTTCTCTCCTGCTCACGATCATTTGTAGTTGCTACGTTCATCCTTCTTTTTGATCTGGTTCGTTTATCGTCTCCCTTGCATGTTCTCTGTCCATCTGTTTGTATCTCGTAGTGTGTTGCCGATGGTAAACACAGTCACAGTGCGACCATCAGAAGCCTGTAACATTGCACCGGCAAATGGGGAACGAGTTCGCCGATCGTTGTAAACGAAATTGCGGGTACTTCTTTGTTGAGCAGCAACCCCGCTGTTAACTTATCGTTTAGAGTTGTTAACCGAGAACAAAAGGTATGCGCAGCAAGTAACCGAAGCTCGAGTAAATTGTTGCGTCCGTGGTCGTGCTGGTCGACGGTAAGGAATGGAATGTTCCGAGTCACAACGGTAAATAATACGTTGCAGTATGCGCCACAGCAAAAACGATCGCTCGACTACTATGAGGTGGCTGTTGTTTTTTCCTTCTCTTGTTTCCTATATAGGCGAATTCAGCCTTACTTATGATTACGCTTACTCATACGCTTCGCGTTGTTCGAAATTTTTTAGACATGTACATCGAGACGTACGATTCCCTCCTCAACAGATTCTGTAAATATTAAAAGATTACGTCGTGTAAATACAAGTTTGAACGAAAGAGCGAACTTTTTCTATTTTAACAGGATTATAAATATATCTATTAAAACGTGGAGCATAGCTCCGCATTGTTAATGGTTTTGCTTTTCAGGTTCGATCGATTTTAGCGGATGGCTAGAAATTTCCAGGTAAAACAATAATTAAACGAGAACAGTCTTTCCATTCCCTCGTCTTTGATAGAAACTGCTTTCGAGATAAAATCCGAGGGACGCTACCTACGCATTACACTTGATTAAAATTGCATCCTGTAGAATACATAGAATTATAATATGCAATTTAAAAGAAACGTTGGTTCCAAAAGAAAGAGGAAAAGGAATCTGGATTTCTTCATATCCAGCACTTACTATACGTACGCACATAGTAATAGCATTCGCGTTGATCTAGAAGATAGTCGAGCAAATATAATGTAACACGATTAAGTGCCGTAACAACAATATGTTACGCATTCACGCAACGCAACACCAATGCCGTAACGTTTTGGCGAAGCGAGTCTGTTTGCAAATCGTGTACTGGGCGTGATAGCGCGTTACAAGGACTAGACAGGACAAAGCGGACAAAGCTTTGTCTAAATAGTAAATACATATATGCATGTAGAAGCACTGTGTCGTGGTGCAATTACCGTTTTCCAGATTACTTCAATAGGGCAGTCTATCTTCCCAGGTTGTTTCGCGGAATAATGATTCGATCGGGCGTCATATATATCCAGCTCGATCGATCGATCAGCCGCTTAATAACTCTGGGCGACCAGCACGGTTTCGTGTGTCACAGCAATATTTTACAGTCCCGAGACAGATCGTTCCGTTGCTACCAGCAACGAGAGACAGATCCGAGAAGCGCTAGACGTTATCGTTTTACGTACACACGCGCTTCGTCTATTTTTTTTCACACGATTTCGATCTCCCAGAGTAGTGGTCGTCTCGAATAGACTATTTTCAGCTTCGTAGTAGATATGCATATGAAATTGGGCATTTGGCCTGATCGGTCAGCTTCATTACATATCGTCGAGCTAAGAAGGTGACGGATTTTCGTGACTCGTGCGTCCTTGAATCGAAACGGTCACGCGTTCGTTCCACCAATGGAAATCAACCATTGTAATATGCACGTATTTCTGTATGTACGAGTACCCTCGCACACGTTTCTTTCACGAGAATGTTCCTTTTTGCTCTTGAATTGGCAAAAAGTCGCCACCCGTCGATGAACTGCGGAACAAAGACGGAAATAAGTACAGCTGGCTATTGTCAGAACGACATCCATAATAGCGGCTCCAAAAATAAAATATCGTCGTATCATCACAATTGTCAAAGAGGTCCATCTTGGCTTTTTTTAACCCTACCAATAATAGGGACAAGAATTGCTCGTCGAGTGTGTGACCCTCAGTGTCTCTGAGTGCCGTCAGATCCGGCAGAGAAAGATGAATAAGAAGAGAGAAAAGAAACAATAACTAAAAATGTTACATATACGCGATTGCCTCCATTCGAATCGCCAGGCTGGACGGGGGAAACCCGTTTTATAGCTCGCTACGCGTGCCTACAGGCAAATTATACAACAAATTTCGTAATCCCGCGTAAACTATGCAACGATAATGAGCGCAGTTGTATAATTGTTAATCACGTTTCTTTAATACAGGGTTTCTCCGGATATTCGAGAGGTAGTTAAACGCATTGCGTGTAGTATATTACGACAAAACTGCGTGCCATTCAGAGCACCGACATTTGAATTTTACTAATCCGTTGCAACGAATGAGTCTAGTCTGTTGTAATATTATAACCGAATTCGCTATTCATTCTATTAGTCAATGCCACCATATTCTTTTCTCTCCGACAGAAGATTCTCTTCTTTGACGATGCGCGAAGAAGGGGGCAGGCTCTTTTTCCTTCGACGATCGTGGCATGCAAACCAGTTATTTCCTTCTCAGGAACAGCGTTGTTCTCGTAGATTTACTAAGTGGTGGCATACGACCGTTGTTGTTCTCCCCGTATGAGAAGCGAAAGTGTCTATTTGCGTTTGGAAAAGAGTGGCGTAGTTAATTTCAAAGCGGAAAAATTTGAACGAGATCGAGGTTTGCTCCTAATCGCAGTTTGCTACTGTATAAAATTGTAGTTGCTACACGAATCGATTCGACGGAGAAACTATATTTATCTGTATTCTGTATATCTGTACGATGGTAGATTTTCATGCTATTAAGATTACAAATACAAGGATATTCGTCATCATATTCGTCATATTCATCAAGTTCGGTCCTATATCATGTTAGGTAAAAGAAAGACAGTACTGTGCATCGTGTCTTACGTGGAAGTGTCACGCAATGAAACATGGTGAAAGAAGTTAGAAAAAATTTGAGCGCGTGGCTTTACAAGAAGGTAGCGTCCACTCTAAGAGGTAGAAGATTAGAACGTCTTTTATCTCTGCTCTTGATATTTCTAATCTCGATGACATCGTTGCCTTAGGAGAAGGCTTTCTCTATTATAAATTCCTACTATACTGCAAGAGGGCAGCTTCATTGAATCATAAAAATTCCACTTCTTTTCATCTGCCGCAAGAAACTAGAATTTTAATCGAACGGTCAGCACTTTTTAAGAGCATCAATCGTCGTCCCGTAGACTTGATGAGGTGGAGTCAACTCTTTCAATGTTCCTTACATTCGTCTCCTTGCCGCGTCGGAACGGGAAGCACGTTCAATCTCACATATAATTGCGAATTGAAAGCTCAACGTCGATGCCTCAAAGAAAGAATGGCTTTTCAATAAATAGTATTTTGCAATATTCGATTAATTGTAAGTTTGCGAATCGAGTCGAGCTGAGCCGATGCGGTTCGATAAAACGACAACGCTAACAGTTTACCGGAGTCTTTTAATCTCTCGAATTTACCGCTTAAGGCTTAATAATTAAGCCTTCTTTCAACTTGAAAATTTCGTTCTCCAAATCTGCTTATTTCTTGGCCGTATTTACGTGTAACGTTTTCATCTTCATTTTACACCATAATTAGATTGCATGTTGTTTCGATGACGAGCTTAAAGCAGAAATATTGCTATTATGAAGCATTAATGAAATGGATATTCTTTTAGCAGGAGATCTTGTCCCATTTTACTCGACTGTCCCTGTAAAGGAGGGACAAGTTCTTAAGTTCAAGCAGCTATAATTCATATAGCAGGCATAAATGAGGCAGTTTGAACGGACCTTCCGGTTTGGAAGTTGGTATTGTGCATCCACGTGAGTCTGCGCTTGTCCATTATATACTGTTCACACGCTCTGGGTTTCGGTCTTTGCAACTACGTTATTACAGAGCCGTTCATATATTTGCGCTGTAGCAGCGTTCCAGGTGCCAGATTTTTGACAGAGATTTCGGATCATTTCCGCTGCACCGTGCACCGAGTGGATTTAACAACAATGATGTATGCCAACGCGGAGCGACCGACCATCGGCTAACAAACTCGCCTCATCTATTTCGCCTTCTGTGTACCCGTCCCGCTGCCGCTCGTTTCTTCTATCCAGTCGCGAAAACAAAATATTTTCAGCCCCTCTTTCGAATAGAATTCTCCCTTTCTCATCGTCAGTTTCTCACCGCAGCCTAGAATGTTTGGATCCGTGCGACGACGTTGTCATATTCCATACTCCACGGAGGATGATTAAACTCGCTGGGACTTTACCAGCTACCTACTTTACCAGACCAATCAGTGAAAGCCAAAGTTTTCTACGTGATTGTAATCATTAACAAACAGGAGGCATTTGAAAATTGCAATTAGTTGGATCACGACCAGTTCCGGTCGAGCTCCACTTTATCAGCGTGTATCGAAGCGAGCGATTCATTTACTTTTGATGATAATGCGAAGAAAAACTTCGGAAAAGGTGAAGAGAACAAACAAGAGTTTTCGTAGGAGTATCCTGTTAAGTAAATATTGCGAAGAAGGTAAATTTTTTCATCACAATAAAATGGACTATAAACCACCTAGGTAACAAGTTCGTAGTATTTTTCACGCGTGATTTAGTGCAACAGAGGGACAACAAAAGTAAAATTTGTGATACGTTTTACACAGCACGACAGTGCCGAGTAAGACACATGCCCCAACGAACCTGTGTTCAGTTTTATATGGCCCGATATTCCGAGAAGTGCTGAACTGCAGTGGAAGAATCCTTGCGAAGTTTACGAAGGAAAACTTTCAATAGATAACAGAACGGTCGTAATCATCACCCGTAATCATCGTAAAATCGCCACAGCTGCTGGTCGTACCATCTCCACTTGTATCGGTTCGCTTTTTTCTTCTTGGATATATTTTTGAGAAAGGAAAGTGGGAGATAGATACGGACGTGAATTACATATTTGGCATAATTCAGAATTCGATGCAAATAAATAAATAAATAAGTAAATAAATAAATGAATGAATAAATGAATGAATGAGTGAGTGAACGAACGAATGAATGAATGAATGAGTGAACGAACGAACGAATGAATGAATGAATGAATGAATGAATATATAAATATATAAATAAATGTGTGTGTGTGTGT
>NIPQ01032943.1:0-11981 GCA_002806875.1 Lepidotrigona ventralis hoosana
GTGTTTAATATTATTTATAATTATATTAAATATTCAATATTCTAGTTCTTACAAAATCACGACGAAAGTATTCTGTCATTTTTCTAGTAACATTCCGTCATTAAATGCAGATTAAATACTGGAATTAGAAATGCTCTTTCGACTCCGAATTTTTATACTTTTTTTTTATTATTGAAAATTGCATGTTACTCTGTACATGCAATTGTTGTATTGCTTCGTATGCGGTGGATCATTTATGAAAACAGATTTCGCCAATAAACGATTTGTTTCCACAAAGATATCGCCAATGCTTTCCTGATCCACTGTACCAAGTATTATAAAAATTGGCACGGCATTGCCTTTCGTAAATATTGCAACGCGTTATCAGTCTAAATTTGTAATAAACTTAAAGAATATGGATACTCGACGTGACACGCAAATATTACGCGGGCCGTAATACTTAACAGATAAAACGGATCTCCGTTAAAGTTCCATTTTTTTGCCTGTCCGCGGTAGAATATAAATAATCTGCAGTCTACTGACGAGCGAGTACATTAGCAAGCGCCAGACAAAATACAGTTTTCCTTTCCCCTTTTCTCACGCGCTTTTCTTCACGTGATTGCATTGGGTGGGGAGAAAAAAAAAAAAAATGGCAAGACTGAAACAGGATCGAAATAAAATAAAACGGGTCAGAGAGCGAGAGGATAATATAAAATAGTCTAACGACCTTCGGCTGTATTGTCGCCGAGGCATATCCACGGCGGGGGTGGAATAAAGGGTTAAGAGAATAAGGAGAACGTTATCGGAGCATTCTGTGCATGTTTGGAATACGTTACACGCGAAGCGTAATAACGTACGTGCGTAATTCCTCGTTCTCGCGCGTACACTCGTTACACTCTGGCCGCGGAATTTACCCGTTCAAGATGGCCGGATAGGCAGTGGAAAAGTGCCTACAAACCCACCCACTCTCTCTCTCTCCCTTTTCCTCTGTGTTTCCTATATTTTTGCAAAAGAATTTACGATTATGCTCCGCTTCTGAAGAAAGTCGCGGCCGACTAAGTTAAAAGTGCTTTTTACTTCGAGGAGTATAATGTTGATTTGTGAACGGCTACGAAGATATTCTGAAAATTCCAAGGGGATATATATTTGCTGCTATGGAGGAGAAAAACGGTCGCAATGTTGGTGTGTAGAATAAAGTTGGTGTTGTAGCGCGGCTGTAACAGCAATTAGTCACGTTAGAGGGTATCGTGAAAAACAATTCACTGTAGAAACACGAAAAGGAATTGTTTCTATAAGAGAGAATATAAATTAAAAAATTTGTTTGTCGAGAAAATGAACTGAATAATTGACTGAGTAAAAATAATAAAATAATAAAATAACAAAATCGACTGAATAATTTTCGTCTTATGAAATTTTAATTTCATGCCTGTTAAGGCCAATGGTACGTACACTTCTGACATGATGACCGTGTTCCAAACCCAGCGTGTCAAATTAGAAATTTAGAGCATTCGTGTTCACAATTCGCACGTACAAGGCCATTTAAAGAATTTCCAACTAGCCCATAAATTTCAGTTAGTCTCAAGTGCGGTGAGTTTTTACGATATTGGAAGTATCACGCAGGCAACGAGATGATTTCCAAACGATGGGAACTGTCGCTCTATGCGAGTTATTCTTATGGATGGTAACGAGAAATTTGGCAAACCTCCCCCATATTTCCTGATTATATTTGGTCTTAACACAGAATCAGCGTGCTTAGGAAATGGTACTATTCAGAGTCTTTTGAAAATGGCAACGCAAGACACAAAAGAGGACTCTGAGGCACTGACAAAACTACATTTACAAGTACCTAGTCTAATCATTCATTCATTCAAGTTCAATCCAGTAGTCAGTCATTCGATATTCGGCTATAATGTCTCTCGAATTCACTCGTCGATATTTTAGTTATTCAGCCGAGCTATCTGAATCGGGTGGAAGCCACCAAGCATATTGCACAATAATGTACGTTGTAAAAATAGAGTCGCGAGTGTCCATAACAATACCGATGATAAAAATTGAAACTGACATAAAGATGTAATTGGGCGGTCGTTGACAGCTCAGCAGGAGCTCTTAGAAAAATACGAAAAGCAAAGGAAACAACAGAGAAACGAATCGACGTTACGCGTAACGATTCACATCTCTCAATTTCTCGTGAAAGCCTAAACAGCGTTGATTATCAATTGCTCGCGAGTAAATAATGCGGCGCGCGATCTTCTCGCCGGGCCTGGATCCGTTCGTTCGCCGCGTTATTTACGAGTTGAAGCCGGGCGGAAATTCGACAGCAGTGGGAAATGGAGGGAAAAGTGCGCGAGCAGACTTCAACAAATCGTTCGCCGAGATAAAAGCATGCAGCCGGGTGCAACCAACAGGCGTGATGTGTCGTCGAGGACATTCTTCGATGCGTTCCGGATTCAAATCGCCACAGGCAAATTGTCCCGGAGTTCGGATCGGAAACGCCGCGTTCCCACGAAAAGCTTTTAACGATTGAAACGCGACTTTGCCGACCCGACAAAGGCGTCGCGATCGCGCCATTACCATTCACAAGTCGCGGTGTACAACACGTACAACACCGCGTGCTGACAAGCAAAGGCCAAGACGTTCATCGATTTAACGTTTTCTTTAACCCCTTGACACATACGCGACGCGTCGTGCGTTTTTTATTAATTTCATTTACAAGTAACGCGTTTATGACACTTGTGACGGCGTGAATGTAAGGGTATAAAAATTATGTTTGCGAAGTTTACGCGAATGTTAAAATGGAAAGTAAATATCATTTTTTGGTCGCGTCGTTTAATTCGTACGTCGAGGAATTATTTCGTATTATTTCTCATTCGTAATAAGAAATAATTCGCCGTTTTTCATATCATCAGGGAGAGATATTTTCCACGCTCTTCAATTGTAAGCAAGGTGTGTCACTCATATTCTATACATCTTTTTCCCCCTCGAAACTGTTTGTTCGACAATATCGCAGAATTAATTCCCCCGTTACCCTTCGGCGCGTAGGTGCTGTCCGCACGATATTTGTTTGATAATTAAATTGAAATCGATCGAAATTCGCTGGCACCCGGCGGTGAAAAACAAACGGAAGATAATGGATAATTGACATTTCGTACGCAAATATCTCGTTTATTTCCCTCTTCTTTTCCTCGCGCAGCGTCAACCAATTGCCAAAATATTGCCCCTGCGATGTCATCGTCGTGCGTTATGCATCCGGCTCGAAATACCTCCCTCCACCGCCTCGCTGTCCCAAAGTGAGCGTCGTTAATCGAATTCGCGTGCACAAATTGTCCGCACGGAAAATTTAACGGCGGCCAATTAACGTCAAATAAAATAAAATAGCTGGCCGCGTTCGACCCGCGGCCTCCATTATGGCTGAAAAACATGCTCTAGAATTTCCGTGATATTACAGAAAAATTACCAGTAGGTCTTTTACTCGTATAAACACGTTCGATACGGTCGCTGTAATATTTCGCGGTGAAAAAAATGCCGGGGAATTTTTTTCTTTTTTTTTTATCTCGATCGATATACCGACGTAAGTGTTTCACTTTAAATGGCCCTTATCGAACTCCGATAATGTTCCTGGTCCATCGATAACGTGGAAATTAACACGCGTTCTCTTAAATTCGTTCATTTGGCACGAGTGAGTCTTTCTAATATATCTGTAGATTATTCGTTTCTATTCTTTCTGTAATTGACAAACGATAATATGTATGACAAGTACACATAGTGACTTCTATTAATTAAGTGTTATCATTTCATTGAAAAAGAAACTTGGGCTCGTACTAAAGCTCGAGGCTTCTACTTTTGTTTGTTTTGTTCTAAGACAATTCCATAGCACTTTCGAGAGGAAAAGTATCTCCATTTACCCACCCGCTGCACGATGTAAAAGTCATTAAACGATAAAACGAACGACGCGATTTCAAAGTAGTGGCTTCGACCTTCAAAACGAGCTTTCGTTTGTTCCTTCTTTTTTTACAACATAAAGTCTTTATAACAGTTCCGATATTTAGTGTTATTTTGAATATTAATGTAAGTCTGAATATTAATATTGTGTTAACAAACAGGGAATTTCTAAATAATCCTTTCCCTGCATAATAATCCCTGCATTTTGCAACGAGTGTACATACCGTGTAGTCGACGTTGTTAGAATGCCTGCCTGTCTGACTTTTGCCAAAGCGTTCCACAACGATATTGCTGCTCTCGCGAATAATTAGTTTCGCGTTCCGTATTCGCTGGAATAAATCCGGATGGAGAGGGGGAAAAGAAAAAGAAGAAAAAAAAAAATAAAGAAAACGAGCGACGGAAATGCACGCGTCCCGGTCTCGTGCACACCTTTCTTCCGTTTCGTCGCGCCGTGTAAATCGGGAGAAAGGGGTTTAACGACCCCCGTCGAGCACGCGCATTCTTGAGAATATAATCAATGCCGACTTCCCTTACGGAATTTCCCTCGAATAGTAGGACTCTTTCAGCGATCATCGCTCGTTCGGATATCTTATGAATCGTGAAATTCCCGCGTCAGCAATTTCCTTTTCCCTCGGATCGGAATTACGAACGAAATAGACGGAGAACTTCTCCGAGGCAGACGAAAAACGGGAGGGGGGAGGGGAGGGGAGGGGAAGAAGAAGAAAATGAAGCAGAGAAGAGCAAAGAGAAGGAAGAAGGAGAAGTAGAAGAAGAAGAAGAAGAAAAAAAAAATCACGAGTTCATCGTTTTGACGCGATCTCCTTTGTCTGCCGACTGTTGTGCGCAGCAGTCACGAGGAACGGCTCGCGAAAGTTTTAATTTAACGAGCCCGCCGTACACGAACCACCGCCGTCGTGACCATTATTTTCGTCGGTGTACGTAAACTCATTATATTCCTGGTTGCTCCTCCTAGGCCATTACAGTCGCGCGAACGCAAATAACTCGACAGGCCGGCGACGTTCTCGAACCTCGTCGTCCAGACGTTCCATCGAATTGCGCGTTCAGTCCGTTTGATTACGCAGGATCTTTTGCTCCGTCTCTGTGTGGCAATGTTGTCTCGTGTCTCTGCTGTTGTCGAGAGCCTTGTGCACGCGAGGTAAAAAGCTGGAATAACAAAGTAAATCTTCTCTCTCTCTCTTTTTAACTTTCTTTAACACGAGTGGTTTGGTTGTCACGGAGCAATTCGAGATGAAATTGCAACGAAGAAAAACGTAAAAGGATTTGTAAAGAAGCGAAAATTTACACATTTACACGATTATTTCGAATTACAAGACACGCGTCGAATAATTCAATCTCGGTGATTTTACGACGATGGGGGATGGGGGGGGGGATCGCCACCGGCGAGCGAATTA
Organism: Lepidotrigona ventralis hoosana; assembly: GCA_002806875.1. Classification (NCBI taxonomy): domain Eukaryota; kingdom Metazoa; phylum Arthropoda; class Insecta; order Hymenoptera; family Apidae; genus Lepidotrigona; species Lepidotrigona ventralis. Next base: position 5,331 of record NIPQ01032943.1, read on the forward strand.
ACAGAAGTAAAATTAACAGCTGGCGAAATAAGGTCTGCTATCTCATCGGAAGTACATTCGACCTTTCTTCGTTAAACCTAAATTACTTCGTGCCGGAGTCGTTGGAAGCCGGCCGAAGAGAGCGAGAGCCACGATTCTCATAAAAATCCTTCGTTTCCTCCGTTTCGCCCTTTAATTACATCGAACGAACGCTTGGCCCACAGAAAGATAAATCACCGATAGTCTTTCGATCGCTCTCGAGATGAAACTTCTCCCTTTCTCTCTATCTCTCTCTCTTTTTTTAAATTCTTGGACACTTTAAATTTACGAATTCACCTCGCGAATCTGTATTTTGAAATGTTCTCGAATTGTACGCGATACGATTCGAGCGAGCAAAAAGTACATGCCTAATTCGATCGAAACGAGTGTAACGACCGATAAGATAAGAAGCAGAAAGTCTTAGGGAATGGCGTATCCGATCGTGCTCGAGAAGAGTTTCCCCTCGAGTAACGAAGGGAAAACGAACGCCACGCTATGAAAATAACTATCAGAATCACTCTAAACGACGTCGTTATTTTCCCTTAATACGAGAAAGCTTTTGTATCGATTACAGAATCGTCTTCAGGGTGCCATAAGATCCGCCTTCGTCGTGTGCTTCTCATCTGCTGGGTTGCTTTTTCCTTCAAAAGCTGATACCTCACAATCATTAGCCATAGAAAAAGCGTTGTTGTTTTATGCAAAAAACGGTTGGTTCTGCGCTAAAAAATCAATGTTCCATTGTCTTTTCCGTTTATTTCTTTCTCTCTCTTTTCTTTTCTTTTTTTTTTTTTTATTTTGCAGATGTTATTCGCAATATCATCGACTGTTTGGCAGATCATTTTGAGCAGAGAACATTGTACATATCTCGTTTTCGAGATGTGAAAGGGAAAGTAGTGCAAGCCACAAGTACTTAACTTTCAATGATAATCGTTTATTTCACATTACCTTTATACCGATCCAGACTGGTTCGCGCAAATTGTTGAAAATAATCGTCTCTATCCACTGAACGTTAGCAAGAACGTTATTTATGGTAATGGCAGTCTCTCTGATCGTTACTAACAATTCATTTCGTGCATTAGATTTTCTATCTAAATCCATCCTCTTTGTACAACCCGAATCGAAGACGAATCGATCTATGCTGCATATAAAATACATAGAGCGTTTCAGTTGATGTTATTTACGACTTTTTCCTCTTTTTCTTTCTGACGCTCCAACTCGACAGCTGCTAGTAATTTTCCTCGAGAACAAAGACACGATGTATACGAAATTTCTTATATAGTGTTATTTTTCGTATTTTCTTCCTTCCCTTTCTAAACACTCTTGCGACGCGCTAATATTTTGCCATCTTAAGCTCGACCGATATAAACGTAGGAAAACAAAACTCGCTGAAGTCTTTTCATCGACAAGTACCATCGGCACACTCCAGGATAATAACCGGATAAATCGACAGCTATCCATGCGTTATATGTCTGCGATCCACTGATCGAGCCGAAGATAAATAGAAGAAGCAACCGGACAGAGAGTGCAGTTGGTTCGCGCGAACGAAATAGGATTGATGGAGTTTCACTCGGGGAAACACGCTCGGAGGATAAAGGTGTCCGGTTGATCAATCCTGCCGTATAATAGACGTTCGAGTAATTGAGGTGGCGCGATACTTACGAGGAATCCTCGAGAGGTAGGAAAGAGGAAGAAATAAGGGTGTCAATAACACCCAGACCCAAATTGAGAGAAAATTGTCTGATTACAGGGCGAAAAGGAGTTGAAGTTCTTTGCCTCTCTCTCCCTCCTCTCTCTTTCTCACCCTGTTAAAAGTCGCTCGGTGAATAGCGACGCTCGGATAACGGCGTTCATCAAGCTACAATTACGCTGTCCTGCGAGTGCTTTTTACCACCGTCGCCGAAATTTTCTTCCCCGCTTTACGACCGGCTAATTTTTCCTGTCTTGCTTTTCCTTGTTTTCTGCCTCCACAGACGAAACGGACCGTAACTTTTCTACCAATAGAATCGGCAGATCTTTCGAGTAATTGAATTACGATCCTCGCGTCCTTGAGTGTCCTACAATAACGAAATGGTCGTGATGGACTGGCACTGATCTACAATTCCCAAGACGAATTTTTTTTGACAAAATCGGCTCACTTGCCTCACAGTTTCGTTTCCTATTTCACAAACTAATGATTTCGCGAAATTGTAACTCATTTCTCTCTTAAATGTTGTACGATCGATTAACAACTTCACAATGAAATTGATAAATGTTGAATTTGATAATCGTAGAATTCGGTTTCGTGTTTGTTGGTGTCTCTACATACGATTGATCAATATCGAATTAATCATTAACGATTTATAATTTCCGAGACGAATTTTTGACAAGGTCGGCCCATTTGTTTCACAGTTTGTTTCTTTTTTTTTTATTTCCGTGAATTATTCATTTTTCTCTGATAAATACCATCGAATGAACACGAACCGACAACAAATTGGCTTGAATTTTACAATGCGACCGACAAATACCGATGTTGTTGTAACAGCGACAACAGGATCATAGAATTTGTTTCACTTTATTGTCGTGTTTGTTAGTCGGTCAGACGACAATGTCGACAATGTCCACGGTACGATTGGCTTGATCGATATCGAATTAATCAGTAACGATCTACAAAACGAATTTTTGACGAAATCGACTCATCGTTACACAATTTCTTTCTACTTGATAATTTCGTGAAAGTTGATAAATACAACGCTTTACTCGTTTTTACCTTTTGCGCTCGGAGCCGCTCGACGAGCGAGAGTCGCTGTGGACGAGAGATATTTTTGCGAGCAGTAGTGAAAATATACACGTTGAACGTTTGTGCTATAAAAACTAAAGCTTTACTTAAGTACAACAAAATTTTTTTGACAGAATCCAACAGCAACATATTTGGTTATGGTATATTTATGTAAGACTCGTTTTATATTCGTCACCTATATGCAAAGCCAGTTTAGTCCCGGAGCTATCCCAACGTGCGGAAGATGGTCATCGCGGAGGTTTTGATCGGTAAAAATTCGACACTACTTGGCTCTTCCTTTAAAAGACTCAGGTATCTTAAGAAGATTTCCTCCAGGTAAAAAAAAAGGCCGGTTTAGCCTTTAGCACAATAATAGCCCGATTCTCTTTTTTCACCTTTGATTTTTCGATTAGAACATACCACACAGTCTTTACTCCTTCCTACATCATCTCGCCGAATAATATGTCTTTCATAATTTAATCCACCATATCCATGCGTATCTTATCATTCAGAAAGGTAGAATTGGGCGGCTATTTGCCTCGCCGTGTTTGTTGGCCGATCGTACGACATATGACTTCGTGACCGTATGAGATTAGGAGGATATGCTTATTTCTCAGTCGATCGACTGTACAACGATGGCAGATGATTTCCCGAGTTTCGACGGAAGCCAGAAAATTGCGAAGGAGCAGCGATACATTCATACCGTAGGCGAGAAAAGAGGGCGAAGAGTCGTCGAATTGGGTATTTTACAGGTATTCGGGAAAACTCGATCCTGAAGGAAACTCGTTATGCATGCAATCACGTGACGCGGCGGAACATCCGAGGCGCGAAGAGCTGGCGTTGAGAGAGCTCAGCCGGAATACGTAAAAATACGGCCAACGGAAGCGGTAATCGAACGTGTCGTAAAGGTGGAAAACCATCGTATGGGGAGCGACCCAGAGTCAAGGGGTGGTGCTCGTCGCAGAACGGGACAAAGGAGAACCGCGTACAGTTTCGAGACCGTTGAATCGGTCGGGCCGATTTTATTTCCCCGCGATCCGGAAGCTATCTGACATTTTACGCCCGTTTGATCGACGTCCCGCGCGTTACAACGCGAAAGGTCGCAAAAGACCGTCCCTGAAAGCTGGCTTTTTCCCGAACCGAAGGGGGAGTCTCTCCCCCCGAACCTGGCTCGTCAATTTTTCATGGAATAATAGAAACGCTCGGAACGACATCGCCGCCATATGTAATTTTAAATATATCATAGACTTTAACCTTTCGCCCTCGACAAACTTTTTTCGTATCACCTACCAGCAATTCATTTATGAAGCATTGCTTTTTATAAATAAAATCATATGGCACTGGAGATAATCATTAAAATGGTATTAAAATGGTATTGAAATTTTGTTGATTCTATTTTTCTAGCATGCACGTCGTTTAAATTTAAAGCAACCATCGACGTGCGTAATATACAATAGTCAATGATACAACATAATTCCTTGAGAAGCAATAAGAAGTCTAATTTATGTGAATTATTGAGTGTCAATTGACTCATTTAGGACTGTCTTCTGAAATTCTTTTGTTTTCACGCTATTGTTATAATCTTCACTCTAGGCGTGTGTCCAGATGTTATACAAGGCCAAATATGTTCGTTATAATTATCAGAAAATTATAAAGACAGAAAGTCCGAACTGTTGGCTAGATTTGAGTACGATGTCCCTTCAGAAGGGATTAAAATGCAGCTTGGAGAAAATGCGTGGTTCCTCTCAAAATATCGATATACTGTCACATCGTCAGTGTTTCTTGAAATGAATTCTTTGAATCGTCTCATTCCTCAGCCTCCTTTCGAGAAAAGCTTTTCCTCGAGGAGGTAGCAAGTTCGAGGGCCCGAACAATTTGAGGCGATGACGAAGCGAGCAATAAAGCCACTAGCTTCTCGGCTGCATTAAAATATTAATCGAAGTTCCAACGAAGAGCTTCAACAGAGATGAAGAACGACTTCAATAAACCATCAAGATCCCTAGCTACTCTTCCCGAGGCCCACTTAATTCCACGACACTTTAATGCCTGCAAATTGAATCGCCAAATGTCCCCTGTACACTGACGGAATTCTACGCGGTTCTTAAACTATGTTTACGTCGGACAGACGTTCCTCTTTGCTTCACAACAATAATTCGCATAACCGAATTACCTCTGACGTTCGTAGAAATACTAACGATCCAGAGAATATAAACCATAACTTCAAAAGAAGGAACCAACGCTGATAAGAAGTACTACGTATATATATTGACAAAACAAATACATACATGAGGAAAAATACGATACCTTTTTCTTTCTTTTGGAGTAATCTCATCCTATCACCATGGACATACATATAAACAGAATATGACTGCAGCGATATCGATAATCTTTTGCAAATATTTCGGAAACTAAGAGTGCCCGACGCTTTTCGCGAAAGAGGAAGAATTGTGTCGATAAGGTAGTTGAAAATCATCGAGATCCGTGACACACGAGAACGTACGAAGATCCAATAACGCGTCGCTGGTTATACATTAATCGCCATTGAGACGTCAATGAGCGGTTCGACAGTTGGCAATGGCAATGGCACGCTGTGATAGGAGGTTCCAGCCAGCAAACGCGGACGACGCGAGAGCACGCGTCCAACTTCCGAGGAACATGTTACTCGCGTGTGATTGATGGCGCGCGTTTCACCGTGACACGCGCTACACGTACCAGCAGCTTTCGCAGCCGAGGATGGAAACCGGTCGAAACCGCGGGCTACCGCTCCTCTCGTGTAATTTCGCCGGACACGGACAATTGTCTGCGGCAGTAGCGAAGTCAAGGAAGAAAAGGAAGTCGAAAGCGCGCGGCTACGAGCAAACGGAACCGGGCAGAGATCATATCGCGGACAGCCCTGACAGTGACTGGTTGTCGCGAAAAACTTACATACTGGGAACAAACGAAGCTGCTTCGAAACCGTGTCCCTGCATGTATGTAACTACGAGCAAACGGAACCGGGCAGAGATCATATCGCGGACAGCCCTGACAGTGACTGGTTGTCGCGAAAAACTTACATACTGGGAACAAACGAAGCTGCTTCGAAACCGTGTCCCTGCATGTATGTAATTGTATAGCAGCTTTGTTTGTTTCCCAGCTCGAGCTCGATCAAAGGATACGAACGTTCATTCCACGTGTGACGGACCTTCGCTCCGGTTGAACTACTTTTGGAAAGTTTTTCTAATTTCTTTCAATAATTGTATAGCAGCTTTGTTTGTTTCCCAGCTCGAGCTCGATCAAAGGATACGAACGTTCATTCCACGTGTGACGGACCTTCGCTCCGGTTGAACTACTTTTGGAAAGTTTTTCTAATTTCTTTCAACTGTTTCTAAAGCCCGAGAAGTTTAATAAAACAAATTAAATAAAAAATAATTGAATAAGAATTTTATTATTTCATCATGTTCCTCTTCTGAGGAACGCATATGAAGCACACTAAAACAATAAAATAAAAGGAAGAATTACAGACGAGCATTTTGAAAATACTCTTAGTATCGAAGCAGATATTGATGAATTAGTACCTAGAAATTGATTCAAGCAAGAATTTAGTAGAAGCCATTTTACGCAATAAAAATAGTCAAAGGAAGAATTACAGACGAGCATTTTGAAAATACTCTTAGTATCGAAGCAGATATTGATGAATTAGTACCTAGAAATTGATTCAAGCAAGAATTTAGTAGAAGCCATTTTACGCAATAAAAATAGTCCACATCAGCCATAGTTCTTCATTTCCCACATCAATAGGTGGTCGGTCGAACCCCAAGGAATATACACAGATCGGTGCACGATCGACACACCAGCCGTGGATTGTCCTTAACACGGATCAAGATCATTTTCCAATTCTT
>NIPQ01032957.1:0-11878 GCA_002806875.1 Lepidotrigona ventralis hoosana
AATATAGTTATTAAATATTATTCTAATGTAATTTTTCTCATCTCAACGAAACAAAAAATTACTTTATTTATAATAGTTCTTTTCTTAATAATGTTCTTATTATTCGCAATACATTTGCCATGTGATGCCATTGTAGTCTTTTTACAGTGGAATTTTCCTGTAAAAAATCTTTCAAAAGCTTCACGTTCGTCCAGAGTCTAGATATTGTTCTAACCTTTTCAGAAAACGAGAAGATGAGCGTGCCGGTGTGTTTTATACACGGCGCCTGAGTGCTTTCGCTTGTTTTAGCGTGATATATTTTACTAACCCGGTATTCGTCCAGAGTCTAGATATTGTTCTAACCTTTTCAGAAAACGAGAAGATGAGCGTGCCGGTGTGTTTTATACACGGCGCCTGAGTGCTTTCGCTTGTTTTAGCGTGATATATTTTACTAACCCGGTACATAGGTGTAAAACGCCATCTTTTCTTGAGTATGCACATTCTTTACGATGTCGTATATTTAATTAAAATAATATCCGCGTAATTCTATCATCGTGTAAAAGTATAAAAGTCGTAAAGTTCTCAATATTCCAAGCTTTAGAATAAAAAAATTAGTAGTGAATTGATATTTTAGAATAATTAATGAAAACACCGTATTCCTAAATTTAGGAAATTGAAAATTCTTATTAAGTATAAAAGTCGTAAAGTTCTCAATATTCCAAGCTTTAGAATAAAAAAATTAGTAGTGAATTGATATTTTAGAATAATTAATGAAAACACCGTATTCCTAAATTTAGGAAATTGAAAATTCTTATTCTTATTCAAATTTAGAAAAATCTGCGAAATTTCGAATTTTTCTGTTTCTGGTGATAAGGAGAAATATTTGCAAGAATTCCAAAAGAAATTGTCTAAGAAATTCTTTATTCATTTGCAAAACTGATTCAATTATTCAAATTTAGAAAAATCTGCGAAATTTCGAATTTTTCTGTTTCTGGTGATAAGGAGAAATATTTGCAAGAATTCCAAAAGAAATTGTCTAAGAAATTCTTTATTCATTTGCAAAACTGATTCAAATCCTTGAATTAAAAGATGCCAAAATTTAGGGAGTTAAATCTCATCGTAAGTTTCGAATTCTTAAATTTGAAAAATTCTGAAATCAGCGAGAAGGTTCGATTTACAAAATCTAAAATTCAAAAAGTTCGTCACCTGCTTGGAACGCCGAAGCTCCTTTAATTGAAAAAGTTCACGCGTCTAAAATTCCCGATTTAAAATACTCTCTCGGCGTCAAATCTAAAATTCTTCTAATTTGAAGAATTCCAAGCTCTTAATTTCCCTCGCAGCTTCTCCCCTAACTTTCCACATAAACTTAAAGTCCTACGAGATCCTAAATTCCGACTTTTGCACTTGAACTTTCAACCGTACGATCCTTTGGAAAAATCAGATCGGAAAAGAGTTTGAAATGTGATCGAGTTTCACACGTCACCGTGTAGATCGAAGAATTTCAAAGCACGCCGACGCGGAAGTTTCGCGATTCGACGAATTTGGGACGCGCGAGGGGATTTTCCTAGCGGACAAGAGTTTCGCATTTTTCAAGGGATGTCTGCTCCTTCTCTCTCTCTCTTTCTCTCTTTGATTCTTGTCGAACGCTTGACTAGAACGAAACTCAAGACCGTCTAAGGAAAAGGAAAAATCAACGAAACAGTAGCGTTATTACAGTAATGAGTTTACTTGCAATACGAGAATAAGGAATCTTCGCGAATTTTCAAACTGAACAGTGCAGTTTCAAATGGCTCTTGGCTATACTGAATTAGGATCACTCAGAATTCTTCGCGTATTCCTGAGAAAATCGGAAAATTCGAACGGAATTTAATTACAAGTTTTATATGTTGACTGAAAATGGCTCTTAACTGTTGAATCTTAACTGAGAATTTTTATATATGTGTTGTCGATGAAATTGGAAAATTCGAACAGGATTTAATTACAAGTTTTGTATGTACATTGATTGGAAATACATGTAAAATTTTATTATTTTAAACGGCTCTTGGCTGTTAAATCACGATCGCTTATTACAATTCTTTGTATGTTTTAAATAAAATTGGAAAATTCGGACAAAATTTAATCACAAGTGTCATACGCGTCAAGTAATTATTTATGGCTACCGAGAGTGATGTTTATTGCAAGAATGAAACACAGAAGCATAATTCAAAGAGCGATCTTCTGCGGAAGTAAAATCGAGAGCGATCTTCTTCAGAAATAAAAACATTTCTATGTCGATTGTTTTCCTCTCAATAAAACTGAAATTAATACGAAAATATAATTCATGTGACAAAAAATATATACATACGCGTAGCACGTATGAATTAAAATCTTAGGTATTTTGAAATTGAATAATACTCAATAAAATTCCATGCTATTTAAATAATTAGTAAAATTTATTGTTAAATTGCGTTCGCATATAATATAATACTTGTGAAATTCGTAAGACGTTTGAAGATTGATTGATAATTTAACTGTCAATAGCAGTTTCGAAAAAATTCAATTTGTTGAATTAATACGTGCAGACGGATAGAAATTATTATCATAATTCATCGAAACGAGATAGAAATTTTTAACCAAGCTGACAAAGTATCAGATTGTTCGTTGGGAATTTCGTTGATTAAAATGAATTAAAGTTCGGAGTTAATTATAATTTATTATCATTCCCAGCTTGGAATATTCCTTTTGTGACAAATGTTCCCGCTGAATATTTACACTTCCAATATGAATATCGTGTTGATTGTACATTAAATAGCTTCACTTATTATTATTAGAAATTTTGGAAACTCGAAGGGATATTCGTAGTAATAACGATAATAATTTAGTATAACTTGCACGAAATTGATATTCGAAATTTTATAAAGCGACATCATATAGCGACATTTTATAGAACACAGTGATACAAATTGTTGATGTGGATTTTAAAATTTCAATCAGAGGAAGAAATTATTTGCCGTAATTCATTGTATAAATAACAAATGTGTGAATGATATAAATGAATCTATAACAAGAGACTCTTCATTGATTCCAACAAGATCCTCCATTTTGTCTTTCTTTCTTTGCGGAAAATGTCGATCTCAGTCGCAACATCAGCGCCTCCAACACAACAATCTTTGAATAAATAATAAAAAAAGCGAACACAAGCAAAAAAATAAGCTCATTATTGTATTCAGAAAATATTTGATGAAATATTTAACTATGATGAGCAAATGTTAAATCAATTATAATTTTTATTATAACATCCAACTATCATATTGTACGTTGCAGTTAATAACGATCCAACTCAAATCAACTATCCAACTGTACAAACAACAGTTAGAATTTCTTTCAGTTCGTAACACAGACACGAACAATTTAATTTAAAGGTGAATAAATCACACTCACGATTTAATTGGCGGGTATAACGAATGGTCGCGAGAACGAGTAAGTTCAATTTATATCCTTAGATGGAGGAGCGAGACAAGATTACGATCCAGTGGAGAGCCGGTGCCGTAAATTTTTAATGGGTCTGCGAGCAACGAGCGCGGACAAAACTATGCTCATAAATAGAGGCGAAGGTTTGTCCTACAACGGGCTACAACTTCCCCGGTTGTCGAATCTAAATCTATTTTCGACCACGGTCGACAAATTTCCAGCGATCGGTCGCCATTAATTGCCGGAATATATCACCAGGGGACCGTGACCATCGGCATGCTACCGGTCAGACATAATTTACGGAAATAACGCGTGCTCTTGGGCGAAAATCGTCCCCCTTCAACGATTTGACGTTGTCTCCTCGGAATCCTCCGAACGATTTCTCGAATCAATCGATCGAGCACGACACTGTTCGAAATTTTTAATCAGTTGTGAAACAAAATGTGTAAATTTCTTTTACTATTATCTTCTCTATTTCAAGGAAATTGTTATCAAGTGCAGTGTGTCCATTAAAACTTTCTTATACAAATAAATTTTCAAAATAAATGGTCCACGTATTGCTCCATAAAACTGAACTCTGAACTTTGAACGTGTGTGTGATTCTTTTATTGTTGAGATCGTCGATCAGGCGATAAGATAAATTCAAAATAGGAAAAACATGTACATATACATGACCTCTCTCGGTACAAAAATATCTCTAAACAAAAATAAATGCCTAAAATAATAATGGCTCAATTTAGAATTCACCAGCGTGTGATGTAAATTAGAAATTCAATTTCCCACGTTGTAGGTACACAGTTCGTCCTATCAAATTTTCTACACTGTGTCCAGAACTCTACGGAGGAGACTTGTCGCTTCTATACTTGTCAAAAGTATAAATACTCGGCGGTCTGCGGCCAGTTTCCAACCCCCGCTAAAGCGAACTGGGGGGGAGATGATTTTTCCTTATAGAGAGTTGGCCAGACAAATCTGGCGGCCGGTCGGGAAACTCGCGGGAAAATATTACGGCCTCCCCGACACAGAAGCGCATGAATTATTTATTACGAGCGGAGACGGTGAATCGCGCGGAGGCGAGGCGAAGAGCGCAAGCTTGCCTGGCGTGGTCAGAATTTTATGGCCGCGGTGTGTCTCATCATAGCCGCAGCTGGGAGCCCCGGCCACTCATAAATAGGTCGTGCACGCGATTCCATTAGATTAAATTATAATATTAATCGCGCGAACGAGCAACCGGCTCGCGGGTTCCGCAGCCCTTTATACGCCTCTTAACGCTTTAAATTCCGTGCCGCGTCGGGTATAATTCGCGGCCGGCGGCGTCGAGTCGATGAAAAATGCCCGGGCTAGAAGGGAAAGAAAAAAAAAAAAATTGCTCGTCCAACGGGCTCGAAAAAATACCATTACCGGCCCTTCTGAAACGTTTCTCTCAGAGGATTTTGTTTTTTCTTTTATCCTTTTCGCACGGAAGGAACGAGAGGAAGTTATATTCGTCGTACTTTTTTTTTTAAAAAAAAGGGGGGGGAGCAATCTTGGAATTTCGTACAACGTTGATTAATTTTGAAATTGTTTTGCCAATTAGCGTTGATTTAATTTTGAATAATTTTATTACTAATGTACTTGCTTGCATATTCATATAATCTATTATTATTATGTTTCCAATGTTGCAGTGGAACATTCATTTTTAATCTACAATTCGGTGTTAAACTACTGAATCGAAAGTTCATTTGAAGGTTAAATATCCACGTTATATGTGTATAAATTATTTTTAAATTTCTGAAATATTTAAGCTGTATTATAATTATTGGAATTCTTGTAGTTGAAATTATTATTTAATATTTAAAATATATATTGCAACAAGTAGTATATTCATAATTTATATAATTATTGTAATATATATATATTTTTTTTATTGTCTGATACTAAAGACATACAAATATTGTTCTTCTTCTCAATATATCTAACTCCTATAATCTTGATACATCTAACTCCTTTTTGTTTGTTACTTTTTTGTCATTGAAGTTTAGAGGGACGTGAAAAGGGGTGGAAGTTTGGAAGGTTTTTCCTCTGGACCGTGATAGATCGTTCTACGTCAAAGGTCGAAGTTCTACAGGATTTTGTAGACGGGTTGAGACGGGTGCTTTTCTCCTTTTTATTCGTAATGTCTGTTTTTCAGGGGGTTGGATTCGTATCGTTTCGTTTCATCCTATTTATTTTATTTCTTTAAAAGTAATCTCAAAGACGTTGACACTTCTACCTGCTACGAAGGGAAAGAAATCGTGACAATCGTGACAATCTTTTGTTACGTTCGAAATTCAAACTTCTCATGATTTTTGATAATACACACTGATTCACGAAGATATTCGAACACTTGTTATAGAATTTTTATGTATGTATTGTGTATGTTATATGAAACATGTTCGTAGCGAGAGATAAATTNGTGACAATCTTTTGTTACGTTTGAAATTCAAACTTCTCATGATTTTTGATAATACACACTGATTCACGAAGATATTCGAACACTTGTTATAGAATTTTTATGTATGTATTGTGTATGTTATATGAAACATGTTCGTAGCGAGAGATAAATTTTAATAATGTAATAATGGTAAAACGTGAAACTAATCTGAGAATCTTATCTTAATTATCTTAAGCATATTAATATTAATAAGATTTATTACATTATTACAAGATTTGTTAATAAGTATTAAAATTTTATCGATATTCAGATTAAATGATATGACTGATAGTATCAAACTTTTTACATAAAATATCTCGTAATTTCTATATATAATTTGAAATCAAGTTTCAAGTTAGATTAAAATAACCACGATAGACAAATCCCATTACATGTCAAGATATTTTACATAATACACGTAATATGTTCGCAACAATTTTGTAGCATTTCATGTAGCAACTATATGTGTATAATTCGCAAAAATATACAGCGTTTCATTTTTTTGAAACTGGTATTAATGCAAATAATTTTTTTTAAATATTACATTAATATCCATAAGTTTCATTGATAGATTTCATTGTTATTACCTCAAGTAAGTATATTATTGCTTTATAATTTGAAAGTATAAACAATCAACAATATAATTTCACCATTGATTATTACATAATCTAGTTAAGAATAATAAAACGTATTAAACTCGACATCATTTAACATTCACGATAAGACTCGAAATCAAAAAGCCAGTCTCCTGAAACTTTCATCCTCCACTCTGAACAACCAACGATCCACCAAGGCGAAATCAACGAACACGGAATACTCCCTAAATAACAATTAACCAACTCGCGTACGAAATCAACCCTCGTACGAACTCTTGCGCAGAGGGAGAGGGAAATACGTTCCCAATGAAACGAGAGAACTCCGAAGAGTTTCGCCTCTAACAATAAGAAGTGAAACTAGCTAAAGGAAGAACCATCCAGTTTCGAGAGTTGGAAACACCTGGCTACTTTTCTCGATCGAAGACGAATATTCTTCCAGGTCTTTGGCAAATCGCGGAATGGGGCAAAAATGGCGAGAAAACTGACGAGCGGATATGTGAAAGAGCCGAAGAGGCGAAGACGTGTCACGAAGACGTCGAATGCATTATATCAGGTTGAAAAGGGATCCGAAAGAAACAAGTAACGTACGGATAGAAACGCGTATTAATTAAGTCGGCTTTTAATTAATGCAGAGCCCGCTACGAAGGTCGCTTAGAACGACGCTTCCCTTCAAGCTGTAATTACATTTACGATACACGTGGCGGTGTACACTCACCAGCACACTTCATCCCCTTTATTCCCCTGGTTTCCTCGATGTGCACGACTTATGGTTTCATCGGTCGTCGAAGCGTGTCTACTGCGAAATTCATTTCAACGTGGGGATCTTTTGTTCGTGAAATTTGTTTGTGAAAATTTCGGGGGTTTTAACTAATACTGACAATTGCATAGTCGTTGTAATAATTTTACAGTATCGCGAAATTAAAGTCAATGAAGATCATAGATAAACGACAAACAGTTGTTTCTTTCTTAGAAGAATTACTAACTTCCGTAAGAATTATTTTAAATTCCATTTTTCTTTTTTTTAAGATTAAATATAAAATAATTATATAAATGAAATATAAAATTAAAATAGAAAAGAAATTAAGAATAAATAAAATAAAATATAAAAAGAAAAGAATGTAATTAAGAATACAAGAATATAGGAATATTCAATTAAGAATATAAAATAGAAAGAATATAAAATAGAATATAAAATTATAAAATATTAATTACTTTTTACACCTCTTACACAACCTTATCAACGACATCTCGTCGATTGTCGACTTCTCGTTAAACGTGGACAGAAAAGGGGTTGATTTATAGCGAAGGAGGGAAGATTACGATCCCGAACAAAATGCTCTCGTAAATCAATTTTAATTAATCTGACCCATAACTCTATCTCATAATCACAAGGTGACATAGCAATTTCCTATTTTCGAAAAAACATTGAACACGTTAGTCGTTTGCTGTTTTAACAGGGGATGCATTCTTCGAATCATTCTTCTATTGTTAACAAATTTCGCAAGTTTTACATAAATAAATTTCTTAACAGAAGTTTCACTAAAAAATTGAATGTCTGATACTAAAATGTTAAAATGTCTTTTCATTTGCTAAAACAGGAATATAACACTTGTCAACTTCGTTACCTTTTTTTGTATCTCAAGAATACGATTCCCTCAGAACATGAAAACTTAGTTTGCTTATATCCTTTAATACTTTTAAAAATGTAGAAATTTGAAAAACTTTTTTTAAATTTTTTTATTTATATAAACATAGTCTGTATCGAGTCTATCTAACAAGTAATATGATATTCATTCTAATTAAATATTTCTCGATACGAGCATTATACTTTATTCTTACGTATTTTTGCCGATGCGAACACATTGCAATTTACACTGGTAAACAAGACTTCGAACAAGATTTAATTTAATTACTAAAACTACTTGTGAAACTTTTTCATAGAAGTTTCATAAATTTACAACGTGGTGTATTCTATACAAACCTGAATGATCTTTCAAGTGAAGAAACTTGCTAAGATAAAATGAAACATATTAAAAGAAATGACATATGAAATAAAATGAAACACATAAAAAATATAAAGTGAAATAAAATATATAAAGAAACACGAAGTAAAATAGATAACACTCAACAAAAATCTCTCCACCAACACAAGTACTATACTCTTGATCACATTAAAAAAAAAAAAAGGGAAAAAGAAAAAGAAACCTCCCTTCTATTATCATTCTAAATTTCTAATTCGCTAAAAAGCTCGCCAGGCAACCCTCTCTTCCTTCTCGACGATTTTCCCGTACGATGAGCACCATTCTCGATGAAAGAAATCGATGTTAAAACCTTGGCAGACAGGTTTCACGTACCGTAACCATCGCTTCCAGAACATCCGGTTCGCCGATACTGCCGCGAGTGTTCGCGGCAGGAATCGCCGTCCGTGGATAACAGCGTCGGCGATAACAATAACAATAATCGATAACCTGTAATCCGGCTGATATCGTAAATGGGTGGAGGATCGTCGGAGGCCGCGAAAGAAACTTCGAACGATCGAACCAGCTCGTTCCTCCCCGAGTTGGATACACACACTCGTAAGCGTGACGTGTGTTCGCGTGTACGTGACGTGTTTCACGTGGGATCGCGAGATCGTCTCGTGCCCGCGAACAAGATCGCATTAACAGCGATTACGATATCGCGATCGTGAGTGAATCGGCAGGGTTGCACAGCAGCTTCTTCTTCGACGTCTGAACTTTACGAGTCTTTACAATTCGAAGGTTCTTAATTCTATTATAATCAACATGGCGCGAGTTCATTTCAGTTTGGTCGATAAAGTCCGATTGTTGCGCGCGGCAATGGAAATTGCAACTTTTTATCCTCTTTTGTTTGGAATATTTTCTTCTTACAATTAATCTTTTATCTGAACGCTTGAATATCGATTGTATCAAGATGTAGGAATTACGATGTGCATTTATTATGTGTTATATATTTAATGTATATGTATGTATTTTGTTGTCGTTCGAAAGTCTCAGGACACGTTTTTTGATATCCAGTACTTATCGTGGATGATAAAATTTTTAAGTTGCACATGCATTGACTTCCGCTGCTGTTTCACTATTTTATTATTTCATCTCCTCAAGTTCTTTTCAAAAGTACGATATAGTACGTAGTAACTTTGAATTTTGTATATTTTTATAGACAAAAATTATAAGTTTATACGATTATTTCATGCAATTGAAAAGAGATAAATTCACCAAATCTGACTGATTAAACTGCAAAATAAGAAAGGAATTACAATATACAAGATAGTTCTAAGAAAAAAGTATATTTTCACAGTACAAATAGTTCTAAGAAAAAAGTATATTTTCACAGTACAAATTAACGAATGAGTAGACTGTAAGCAGACTGTAAAACAAGAGTGTTGGAATTCTTCACGAAACTCGAGAAATAACTTGAGGATGATATATAAAATTTTTCTTCGAGAAGTTTAAATTACCATATTAGGTAATCCAATATCTAATTAAGAAAAAAAGTTACAAAGTCGAATCGAGTTTAATCGGCGCGATTCCTCCAATTTATTTAAGGAAGAGTGTTGCAAGTTTCAAGTCAGCGCATTGGGGCAGTCCAAAATCTAATTTAAAGAAAGAAGTTACGAAGCCATAAGTTTAAAAAAAAAAAAGTCACGAAGTTAGAGAAGAAGAAGTACGTCCAATTATTACTTCATCGAGCTCCATACTTCCAACTTAATAAAACGCAAATCTCTCGAGCCAGCCTGACGGAACACTCGAGAAACAGAAAGAAAAAGAAAAGAAGAAGAATGAAAGCTTAAAGTCTCATAAACCAAGCTACATCGGAGGACGGAAATGAAAGTGGCACGAATCTTCACGCACTTATTACCCTCTCGTCGCGAGGTTGGTCAGAGGGCAACGTGGAAAACGAGTTTCTATAAACGGTGGCGAGTGGCAGCGGGGGCCAAACAGACGGCGCGAGCTGCGCCTCTTGGCCGGAATGCCTTTAAAATGGCGTCATAATTGCCCGGTATAAAGGTCTTCTTCCGAGGTTTTTCGCTTTTCCCGAAGAAACGTAAGCTTTTCACGGTGAAGGAGCAAAGAACGAGAAAGAGAAAGACGAAGAATAGCCTAACGTCATTATTTACCATAAAAGTTGTTCCCCTTTTTTTCAAGTTTATTTTTATGTTTCATATTTTCTAGTTTATTATTTTCTTTAAGCTTTAATGAACGAATTTTATTCTTTCTTCTCGACACATTTTTACAGTCGGTCGACCACAAGTCAGGGGACACCCTGTATGTAAACGTTTCGTGTAATTTGCGCGATTTTTCAGGCACTTGTGATAAGAAGAATGTTCTTCACGTTGGCAAAATGACTAATGAAAGCTTGTGATCCTTATCGTGTTAGAAACTTTTTTTCTGTTCCGTACAATTTCACTTCTTCGATGCAAGTTTTGTATGTACTTCAATGGTGGTTCCATTATTGAGTAAACTTAATCTCCGTTGTGTTTTAAACGATATGATGGACAATAAATTAACGGTTCTATTTAAAGTTGTTTTCTTCTTTCCATGTAAAATATTCTATTATACACATTATTATTTAATATTCTATTAGATATATCATTTAAATCGATACTCGAATCATCCCTTCATTTCTTATTTCATATCCTCGCTGTCCATGATGATTTTTCACGAAATACATCTGAAGATGTAGGAAAGAACATAGATGAATTGTTTCCGAACGTAATAGCATTTGCTACCAGAGTTTGTTTTTTTATTATCATTTTTGAAATTGTTTAAATTGCTCAAACTGTTAATTTCTTAATCCTTTCAATCGATTTAATATCTTCTAGTAAAATATCCTCTGGCAAAGCAGAGAATTTATGTTTCGAGATAACGTAATTAAACAATATGAAAAAATTTACTAGAATAAATATTGTCGAAATAATGGAATCAGAAATCATTCAGGGATCATTTCAGGAGATGGATTTGCAACGCAAAAATCCAGAATAATGTCGTTCCATAACAAACCGTACATGTAACAATGAAATATATTTATTTAAACATCTTTCGAGTGTATTAATCGAATAACACTCGAGTGTAATTTACACTCGTCCGTTCAATCCTTCTTTTCTCCTCCTTCTTCGCTCTGTTTCCTTTTTCTCTTATTCGAAAGATGTTCCCTCCTCCCCCCTCGCTCCTCCCTCGCCCACTCCATGACGACTTTTCACGAAAGATACAAGAGCAGAGAATAAGAAGATGCAACGTTACCCTCTTTTCATCGTGGCGCGTTCTGTGCCAGTTTCAAACTGAATTTCGTGCTGTGTCTCGCGCAACTGCTCTCGAGAGCTCTTCCTGAAGCAACCTCCCATCCTCGTGCACCCCCACGTCGCCTACACATGCGCACACACACA
>NIPQ01033027.1:0-11794 GCA_002806875.1 Lepidotrigona ventralis hoosana
AAAAGATTATATTTAAGGTTTAACTTTACAAATACTCACGAAAACATGGCGTGTAGTATCTCGTTAACTATTAATTAATGTAGTATTAATATTAATATTAACAAATATTATTAAATATCGGTTACGATCAGTTTGTGCCTTTAAATTTATTAATTACAATCGATATGTGTTCATGCATTTATTAAATGGAGAATAGCATACTAGACATAACTAGAATAACTTAAAAGTTAAAATATTCAATAAAACAAAACTCCGGCACTGAAAATTTCGTTTGCTTCTCTAAAGAAAAGATATGTGTTCATGCATTTATTAAATGGAGAATAGCATACTAGACATAACTAGAATAACTTAAAAGTTAAAATATTCAATAAAACAAAACTCCGGCACTGAAAATTTCGTTTGCTTCTCTAAAGAAACAAATCGTGAATGCTCATGAAATATAAAATGTTGTAATAATTATATTATTAACAGTAACATAAATAGTAATTATACAGTTTGAAACAACCTGTTCAACGAGGAATTAATAATCCAATGCGAAAATTTGAGAAAACCAACAGCTCATGAAATATAAAATGTTGTAATAATTATATTATTAACAGTAACATAAATAGTAATTATACAGTTTGAAACAACCTGTTCAACGAGGAATTAATAATCCAATGCGAAAATTTGAGAAAACCAACGAAAAGATTATGTTTAAGGTAAACTTTACAAATACTCACGAAAACATGGCGTGTAGTATCTCTTGCATGAAATGACCTTTGCCAATCTCCGTTTGACTCCTTGAAGCGGCGTTGCAGATCGTCTTGAGGACGCAAGCTTTTCCATCTTTGCCTTGACTTGGTAGAACAAGAGGAGATGGTTAGAGGGTGATTAAAGGGGCACACGGATCGTTTATCATTATCAGACTCGTTATCGCCGCTCGGTTGTCCGTGAGTCGGCGGTCTATTCATTAAGTTCGCGATAATACCATCGTGCCTTGATACTGGCCAAGGCACGAAGTGGTTCGGTGTAAACCGGCGAACGTTTACAACCGCTCTCTCCGCCCTTTCCAGCTAAATCCATCCCCCGCCGACGTCTTCGCCGCGAGTAAATACTGGCAATTATACATAGGACATCACGGCCTCGCTATTAAGATCCGGATGATCCGAGTGCTATGCACTCGCAACCCACCGCGAATCTTCAGAGTTCAGAATCACGGAGTTCAGCTGTGTTCGGCGAGTCAGATTTTTAAGGACTGTACTATTGTCCAATGTATGATACATGTGTTCACTTTTGAAATTTAACTTACACGAGGTGTAGAAACTTTTAGAATTCTTACTGCTTCACTATTTTACCGAATTCTTGCTGCTTTATTAATTTTTAGAATTTTCAGATCTTTTATCATTGTGCTTTCAAGTTATGAATAACAATAATTGTAAAGAATATTTACTTTTCGTGCGGTGAAACGGAGTAAATGTGTAATATCGTTGCAGACAAACAGAATATTAATAAATATGCACGTATTGATAATACCGTAAATTTGTATTGTATCAATAATTACCGAACCACTCTCGTATTAAGCTCCGATAATTTTGTACCTTCGGCCGTGAACAATCGACGAGATCTTTTCTATAACTACCGCGTCGTATATATTCGAATACTCCGCTGGCTGTTATTAAAATTAAAGCAGCCGATGTTTGCTCGTATCAACGGGGAATTTGCTCGAAGCTACGTGTTCATCCGATTAAGAAGCCGCAGCCAGCATTTCGGAGAACAATAGGAAGAACGACCGAACGCCGCGCCTGCGATCAGACACCAGCACAGAAATGCTGTGCAGCATCTTTCGCAATCAAAGGGGAAATGTATCGAGAAAATAATTTTCAACGACGCGCACGTACGAATGTTTGTACGAGTGCATTTTCCGGTGACAGTTTACCGATTCGCGACGCGTATTTATTTGTCTCGTGGGAGCGCCGGTGGGGTGGAAGAGGGGGGGGGGGGGAAACGANTGGTCGGGCCTCGGTAACGAGAGGGACGAGAAATCGATTTCGAAACGCGGCACGAAGTAAATGAAACGGGCATAAATATAAAAATTAATCTTGACTGCCATTTGTCGGCGTCGCGCGAAACTACGATGCAGCGGCTTGACAAATGGTTACCAATATCGAGGCAATCGAAGATATTTATGTAAGCAGCGCGATGCCCGACCGCGCGAGTACGCGCCGAACCGGCTGTTTTAATCGATCGATGCCCGCCTTCTTTCGAATTACGCGACCGTGTAATGCACCCTTTTCGCCCATCCAGAGAAATATCCGTCGCTTGACGGATGTGTTTCCTACCGGTTCGATCCGCTTACCGATACAGGCAGCTTCAAAATAATACACTGTTCTTCGTTAGTTCAAACATACCGTCGAACGTTCTTTTTTTCTTCCCCCCTTTTCATTTTTCAACGTGCGACGAAATATTTGAAGTTCGCTGTGATTTTTTTTTCTTTTTCTTTTTTTACAGGTAAAGTTAAATTATACGGATTATTAAAAGTAGTTTTGAAATGGCGATAAATATGGATTGTATTTTGAAAATAATCCGTGATTATTGGTGTAATATCTGTTGGAATAACAATAGACTTCCTACAACAATATTATCTTTTAGTATGAATCCTTTGCTTATCAATGCAACTGATTCATCTTTATACAAGCTTATGGTTATAGTTAGATTACACAGAGTCGTTCAAAAAACGATATCCTTTGTGAAATAATAAATACGGATTGTATTTTAAAAAATTTTGTTCATTCGTAACTATATACGCTTTTATCCAACATATTAAACATTTTTCTCGATAAGAAAGACTCGTCATACTTTATTCTCANAAATATCCTTTGTGAAATAATAAATACGGATTGTATTTTAAAAAATTTTGTTCATTCGTAACTATATACGCTTTTATCCAACATATTAAACATTTTTCTCGATAAGAAAGACTCGTCATACTTTATTCTCATCTATTTCTACGTCGTAGAAAATAGCAAATTACGACCCGCCTGGTATAATAAATTTAAACATTTTTTATTATCGTTTTAATTTTATTTAAAGATTAAACACTGTCCTTCGTTTTGACACTTTACTTCACGTTACTTCTCTTTCCTCAATTCTCATTGTATCAAGGAGCTAATTATTAACAAACAAATACGACAAAGCTAAAACCGGTTTCTGAGAACTAAGCGATCGTTTCTGACGTTTCGTAGTTGCCGACGTATCACACACCTAACGTCAAGCACACGCAGCGGAGGAAAGCTCGGAGGCGATTCCTTTAGATAAATTCGACGCGAAATAGAATCGCGTGGCTTCCACAATTCTCTGGTTCTTCACCATCGAAGGCCTTAAACATCGAAACGATTGGCGAATCGATCAACGAAAGCCTTCTGATCGATCCTCCGCCTTCGAGGGCACTCCACTTCGTTGCCTGCACGTTTCCCGCACAATCACGCGTCTAAGGCGGCATTATTCACGAGGAAACAAAGCGGGCGAGTGTTTCTCTGATGCCTGGATTCGGCCGTTCGCCCGAGTCGAAATCTCGAGGCTCGAACCGTTAGCAAAACGTCGGGGAGCCGGTTTATCGTTAACGCGATTCAGAACCGCACAATCGCGGACCGTCCGCGGGAAAGGGCTACAGCCCTTTCACCACCTTTCGCTCCCTTTTTCACTTCCACCCTTTCCTCCCCCCCTCCCCCACACCCCCCTCGTGGCTTCCGTCGAACAGTGAAACGAGCGACGAAAGGCTCGATTCGGCAGCGTCGAGCTTTGTTTCGTTCGCCAGCTTCTTCTTCTGGACGCGGCCAAAGTGTTGGAACAGTGGCACGAGATGGAATGAGAGAGAGAGAGAGAGAGAGGGAGAAGGAGAAGGAGAGGAAAAGGAGAGCAGAGAACTTTGAGTCTGGCTGAAAGAACAGAGAAGGTTCCATCGGTCGACGTTTCGCGATCGCCTTCCGCTGTTTTCGTTGGTCAACGTTTGTTGACGTCGAGGAAAGAGAAAAGGGAACCATCCTGGCTCGAGAGCCAGCCACTTAAACCTCCACCCTCGCTTCTCATTGTCGTTTTTCGCGATTATCCGGCGAGAATCGGGCAAGTGGCCGGCTCTATCGACGGTAAGGAAAAGGGGAAAAATTCGAGACCGCGGAATTGTTTTGCATCCGGAACGCCTCTTTAGCCAGGACCGAAAACGAAGAGGCCCTTGGCTGATGGAGAAAGAACAATGCCGCGTACCCTTCGAACGTCGTTGCAAGAAGGATTTTTCCTTCGTCGTGGCAAAACAGTGTTAGAAGCAAGTAAAATCGGTTCTCCACGGGTAGCTTTGACTGGTCCTCGAACGACTTTCTTTGTTGGAGGCCGAACGATAAAGGCGAACTCACTGGGAATGAATATCAATAGAATAATACGTAAATAATGTTGGTCTGAGTTTAAAAACTTTTCGAAATTTCCGTACAGTTTTTCGAGGTTTTAAAGTATATTTCTTGTCTCATAAAAATGACATTTAATTCGGCTTAGATCTGATGAATTTCAAATGTATGTACAAAGAAAAACGTCACTGATGTTAACCAAACTCACCGATTTATCTATCTCAACGAAAGATTTGTTTCGTTTATTTGATACAAGGTAAGATAAAGTTCTATGTCACTTTGTAAATTGGAAACAAAAAAACAAAGGATTAGTGGAGATTGCTCATTACTTTAAGCCCTTAACATTAAACGTAACCTTAACATTAACACTAAACGTACCAAGCGGGGTTAAATGGCCCCTTTTCAAAATTTATTTTAAAATCGTACATTCGTTGTTATTTCTTTCGCTAGTCTCACTTTTTGTAAATTCTTATATTATCTGATTATTCAATTTCTCGTTTTCTGTTTTTCTCTTAGCTTATTTTTTATCGAGAAAAATTCTTTGCATACCTCATGTACCGCGAGGGGTCATTTTTTATGATAAAATAGATATATATGAAATGCCAGTACGTTTAGTGTTAAAAGAAATTTGCTCATTTCTTATATAAGCTCCGAGCATTGCATTTGTATCGCTTTGTAAACTCGTTCGATCGAAAGTTCTTCGTTCCACAGTTTTCTCATTCGCAAGCAATAAGGTACGAAAAATATTACATCGTCAAACACACAAATTGGTAAAGCTCTGTCTATGGTAATGAAGTAGAAAGGCGAGTAGCGTCGTTCTAGATGATCAGGTTAATTGTAAATGCATGGGACCCTTTGCCAGCGTCCCCTTTGAAGATCGTGGCCGATTTAATCGTGTTTTCGATATCCTTCCACAGCCTCGTATAGTCGAGGATTTAATTCCACGAGGCGGCACCAGGTTCTGGAGATGCGCCACGATATCCGAATTGCTATCTAAGTGACCGCGACGAACGTAAAAGCACATCGAAACTGTGTCGAGTAACTACGTTAAGAGCTATCCTCGTCCACCCACATACCAGCGAAAAGAAACTAAAGCGGTTTAGAAATTTCTGTTGCGTTAACAATCGAAGATTTACATCGAAACGATGTCCCTTTTCAGCGGGATCTTCGAATAGAAACTCGCGTATGCAGAATATTAAGTCAAAAAATATATCATTCCTTCTTGAGAAAAGTGAAGGTAGTACCGAGATATCTGGCCCAAGGAGAAATCACTACCCTCTCTATCACCGGATGACTGTCATCAATAAGATTTTTCTCACATTTGTATTGTTCTGAGGGAAACTCGAAAATTTCTTGCAGATACGAACCTTTCGATCGATGAAAATCTTCGCGAACAAATTTTTCGAAATGTCCTGTTCAAATTTTAGGAAACGAGTTTCGTTTTTTTTTGTCTCTCTGCAACGTTGCACACTCTTCGAAAGTTTAAAGATTTCGAGGGAAGTCCTCGTCAACGAACTCGCCGAAAAAATCGTAATAGAAAAGGTAATCCCAGGAATCGCCGAGCAAGATAAATTAGTTACGAACACACGTTAGCAAAGACGACGAGCGAAGAATTTCGCGAACGCGGTGCTTTTTGAACATTTCGTGGATTCACGAATCGTTCGAGGAGACGCGACTGGCAAACTTGCCGGAAATTCTTCGTTGCGCAAAATTTAAGCGGCGGAGCGTGAAAAGATCTCGCGGAAGCTTCGTCAGGCCGGAAAGACAAACAGAGAGGATAGAGACAGTGAAAGAGGGAGATAGAGAGAAAGAGAGTCCTTTTCTCTTTTCCTTCGTTCTCCTTTCTCCTCGCCACTCACCTTTCCAAGAGAAGTTCCATCTTACGATACAGCTGCCTTCTGCTCCGACGATGATAATCTCCAAACTTTTTCGACAGCGTGCTCTTCGAAGGTAACTGCCATGCCTGGCCAGCCGTCAGTCCGATGTTGAAAAATCCTTCAGGCTTCGTGTACGTACTGATAGTCATGCAGTACACCAGCTGCACATGATCGAACGTTTGAGAATTAGTTTCTCTACGTGGAATACGTGGTAGGTAGTGATGTGTTACAATGCCTGGGATATGTGCAATCTTGTCAGACGAATTGTCAGACAATCCTGTAACTTGAAAGTTATATATCGGTCTTTGCTTTAACATTGCAGAAACTTCCATTGGAATAACACGAGCTACAAATTTTCGCGTTATTTTTTATGTTTTATTTTATTTTTTACGTTTCGTGTTGCTATATATCTGAACAACAAGTTGTAAATTATTGATTTAAAAAAAATCACGCGTTGCTATAATTAAATACTGTATATTATATTGTACAAACAATTTAATCAAAAATTTTTCTAAAAGCACAGANATTATATATCGGTCTTTGCTTTAACATTGCAGAAACTTCCATTGGAATAACACGAGCTACAAATTTTCGCGTTATTTTTTATGTTTTATTTTATTTTTTACGTTTCGTGTTGCTATATATCTGAACAACAAGTTGTAAATTATTGATTTAAAAAAATCACGCGTTGCTATAATTAAATACTGTATATTATATTGTACAAACAATTTAATCAAAAATTTTTCTAAAAGCACAGATCTAAATTAAATAAATTAACTAAGAGAAATTCCTTTAAAACGGAGTTTTTTTCCAAAACNACTAAGAGAAATTCCTTTAAAACGGAGATTTTTTCCAAAAATGCATAGTAATTTCACCGACTGATATCTTCACCAACCTATGGACTCGGTACGTGTTGCTATATATCTGAACAACAAGTTGTAAATTATTGATTTAAAAAAAATCACGCGTTGCTATAATTAAATACTGTATATTATATTGTACAAACAATTTAATCAAAAATTTTTCTAAAAGCACAGATCTAAATTAAATAAATTAACTAAGAGAAATTCCTTTAAAACGGAGTTTTTTTCCAAAACTGCATAGTAATTTCACCGACTGATATCTTCACCAACCTATGGACTCGGTACGTACTTAGGAACAAAGATATGGGGGAGAAACGAGCATTCTTAGGATGTTGGGCGCGACACTCCACTCGGAATCTTCCAAGTTGTTCAACGCAAGATGGAGAAACTCGTCTGTGGTGAAAGGGGTGTTGAAGTGATGAAATTCCTCGAGTGAAAAGATACCAAAGACAGCAAATGGCGTGCAGGAAGAAGCGGTTCGTTTGTCGATGAAACGTCGTCCGAGTGCTTCGACAAATCGGAAACAAATCCAGGTTGAACCTGGAAGAGAGATGTACACGATAAAACAAAGAGAAGAACGTCAAGAGAAAGATGGATCCGGTTATATTGCGGAGTTCACCGTGACCCTCTACCGATTCGATAATGTCAGCCGGAATTTCTGCTCCCATCAACAATTCATCTCACCCAATTACCGACGACTCGAAGATGGAGACCGCTTTCAGCTCCTTTTAGCGCTTGAATTTTCCATAGGAACGGAGCGGCGAGGACCCGCGACCAGAGGCGCAAGCCAGTTTCGGGCCAGGCCGCTCGTTAGAAATTATCAGAGTGTCGTTCGCAGCGTACAACTTCCGGCAAGTTATCCAGTTGAGACGCGACCGAGGACAAACGCGTGTGCGCGATTCGCATAGGATCTCTAACGTTGTAATCGAGTTTTCTACGATGTAATTAGAGGATAGTGGCGATGTTCGAGCATAGTTGAGAAGTTTCATTAAGCTTAGAAGAGAGACAGAGAGAGAGAGAGAGAGACTTCTCGAGATAACCAATTAGAAAATAGAGTGATCTGTCCAGGAAAATGGAACATCCATCAACTGAATCATACGAAAAATGAATGCTTATCACATTGAAATTTAATGATTCTAGTGAAAATTCTCAGACTTGTCACTCTGTGTCCTTTTTATTTATGATTCGTACGATACTGTGTTCAACATGTTCTACAATGGCCTCGTAATGTTTTACAAATTCGAAATAGATCTTGTTACTTGACGGCTATAATTTGTGTTTCGAGGTGCGTTTAATGAATTTGTTTGTAATTGTATATAAAATACTGGAGAGTAAACAGCTCAAGGAAAATTAGATCACAGAATGAATTAGACCAAAATAAGAATTCAGTACGTATTATAATTGATGGGTTATTGAATTAAATATGTAAGAGAGAGGATCAAGTAATAAACAAAAAGAATGCTTTTCATTGAACAAATATGTACTGAATTCTAACTTTGATTCGAATAACAGGTTTCTAGGAATTATTTATCGATTTTGTTAGATGTTTGTGCATTAGGTGAATACCAACGAATGAACAATTATTTTGATCCTAATCAAGAAATTCAGGATCATCAAGTTCCTAATGATGAAAATTAATTCTTTAAGAATGACGTTTTTGCACTTAATTTTATTTTGATCACACTTAACACCTCCATTTAAATCTTTAAAAAATGATTACTAAATCTGTTATCTGATTATTATTATTAATATAATTTAAATCTATAAAAGTCTTATCATTAAAAGAATCTAAATCTAATTAATATTAATATTAATAGAAATTTAATTAGAAATATTAATAGAATAATAATTCGATATTACTCAAAATAATTAGATAGAAATTAATAGAAATAATAGAAAATTAATTAATTAATATTAATAGAAAGTACGAACGAATGATCGTTCACCTCCTACTAAGAAATATTAATAGAATAATAATTCGATATTACTCAAAATAATTAGATAGAAATTAATAGAAATAATAGAAAATTAATTAATTAATATTAATAGAAAGTACGAACGAATGATCGTTCACCTCCTACTGAGATTTATGCTTGTATTCATATTATATCTATTAAACGAGGGTTAATATAATAAATTAGCATAAATTTATCGAATGGAGGATTAAGCAAATCTCTGGATCTAAAAAAGAATTGGTATTTGTCCACAAAAAGATTTATGCTTGTATTCATATTATATCTATTAAACGAGGGTTAATATAATAAATTAGCATAAATTTATCGAATGGAGGATTAAGCAAATCTCTGGATCTAAAAAAGAATTGGTATTTGTCCACAAAACAGATCAAAACTTAAGCATTCATTTATGGAAGATTTGCATTATTATATTTATTCAATTTCAAAAAGTTCCACAAAATTATTCATTGATATAACACTAGAATGAAACTATAAGAAATACTATAAGAAATACTATAAAAATACTATAAAAAAGTTTTACATTTATTCGTATATATTAATCTCAAAGACTATTCGAAACTCAAGAAACGCAAAGACGCATTTCTACGAGTCGAGAAGTTTCTATGACGATTCTAATATATCAACATGTGAACTTACTTGAACGTTGCTTCCTTCTGGAAAGACCAGGTACTTTCCTTCGAACGCTCTTTTCGATCTTTCAACGCTCTTGTTCCCCGTTAATCCGCTTTCTAGCTCCCTCGTTAATCCGCTCGAACTTACAACGTTCGGGTACCAAATTCCGATCAACACGATGAAAAACAAGAGACACATGGCGGTTGATGGTTCGCTGAACAGTGAAGAACTACCTCGGTCAATGTAAGAAGAATCGGTGAACGTTTCTTGGTTCGAGGAGGACGTTAAGTGACTCGAAATGCTGGATGATGTAGTGACGATTAGACTCGCTTAGCGGGACAGTTTAAGGCATGATCGTTAAGTCGCCTTAAATTAACCGTTAAAACCAGTACGAGTACGATCGTGCTCTATTTCGTGATCCAAGAATCCATGGATACGTTTCTTACAACGCGACAGCGGTGGTTCGCTGTTTAAGAAACTGCAAGCTAACAACATTGTAGAACAGTCAGGCAATTATAGAGAAGATTCTGCTTGTCTTTCAGTCTCAGATAGATTACTTTGTCGAGACGCGAGAGCCTGCGAGAGCGGATCCACTTAACGAGAGATTAATCTCGAAAAAGTGTCAGCTCGTTGAAAGTTTCGCGAAATCTTCGTACCTGAAACTTCACTCGGAAGATTCAGAGTGAACTCGTTTGAAGGTCTCTCGACAAAGGATAGTACGTTACGAAGTATCATTAACCTCGCCGTGTAGAAGATCGAGAGGCTATCTCCCTTCACACGAAATTTTCTTCCGCCATAGGTCTTCAATTATTTCCAAGATCGATGAATTTCGTACACACTTGTCGAAATCACTTGTGCTGAACTATCTTCTTCTACGAATATAGTAGTGTCTCTTTTATTAAATAATAAAGAGCAATCACTTCTTCGATACTAAATCGTATGTTCCTAATTATATTTCAGAATGAATCTCAAGTAAATTTCAAACATTATGCCTGTCGCTGCTGAACGATCTAATTTTTTTGACATGAGTAATTCTATGAGAATTGATTTCTTTTTGTGCTTCAAACTATTCAAATCCTTCTCGAAATATTTCTCGAGAATTTCAGCGTAAGAAAGCATACTTTATCAAAGAAAAATTATATTTATATGCTCGTCATTCATATATCAAAAAAATATCGAGACAATGTATACAAAGGAAACGGTGAACTTCTATTTAAAAAATGCATTATTTCATTTGCACTTACGAGAAAGACATAATCGTCGTTACTTTGAATCTTTCATCTTCTTCCTGTGATACATTTTTCTAACTTCAACTAAAGAAAATATACACTTGTTGCAGTTGCACGAACCACCCTGTACACTTTTTCATCTCGTGCCATCTTTCACATGCATAACATCCAAGACACTTGTTAGACAGTCTTACCGATGAATTAGCTAACAGGATCTGAATGAAACACACCTTTTTTATCCCTGTGATCTCTCATCCCTCTCGTTCTCCTTTAATTACAACGTCAACGCAGACGAGAAGCATGATTTCTCTCGCTCGAAAGAAAGAGCCATCGCGATCCGTATCCCCGACATAGATTACAGGCAAGCGAAAATATTAAAAAGCGTCGCCCGTTAAAATATTAATCGAAATCGGGCGCACAAAAGCAGGCCGCGTTGAATGAATAACGCAAATGGATTTTCACCGGCGTTGGCCGTATAAATAGCGAGAAAACCGCGTTCTCGCCCGGCGTCGCATCGGCAAGCCGAAATGAATTACGCGATACGATCCACGGCCAGGAGGGATTAATAGAAATGAGGGGAAGATCGCGCTGATCATCGTTCCGCGAGCTCGCCAAGTAATTAGAACGATGGAAATAGATGGCTCCCTTTTCAACCTAGCGCGCTCGTAAAATTTCGCAGTGGACCCACTGGCCAAAAAATATAATTGGAACTGACCACCTGAGTTGAAACTGTACGAAATTGCGGGATTCTCTCTCTTTCTCTCTTTTTCTTTTTTTTTGTTTTTTAACCGCGATATATCTCCTTTCTCTCTCTCTCTCTCTCTCTCTCTCTCTCTTTTACTGATCTAACAGAGTATCAAG
>NIPQ01033031.1:0-30415 GCA_002806875.1 Lepidotrigona ventralis hoosana
TAATTAAAGAAAAAATTCGAGTTTGAAAATTTCTACTATTTTATTTTATAATTTCAAGTATTATTTCGAACATAAAATTTCTGTTATACCACTTTGAACGTACACGTGAATTAATAATTAAAGAAAAGACGGAGATGTAACGCGAGAAAAAAATATTCGATCTAACGATATATATACCTCTTCGGTGCACGAGCGAAAGGAGAGATGTCCGAAAAGGTACGTTCGTTAATCGTGGAAATTCTATTTGGATGACAAACGCACCCGGGGACGTAAAAATTTATGCGCACTTGGTGTGCTCGTTGCTCTATTTGTTTCCCCGACGGTCATCGCCCTGAATTTTTCTTCCTCTGTGAAGTGCCCGTTGCAAACGAACCACGTGCTGACCCAACCCCTCTCTGTCCGTATCCATTTTTCCCTTCAGTCTTACCTTTTTATTTCTATATTTACCATTTCTCTGTGCACACGTTGCCGCGCATATTCGCGGGGGAGAACCTGGTCGTATTTGCAAATCGTGGGAAATCAAAATACTCTTTCCTTCTTCGCTGGAAAATTGCCCCATTTGATGATCATCAAATATATGTCGTACGCGTACACGAAATATTTACAAAGAAATTATTTCACTCGATATTCCTTTGCCATCTGATAAAAACAAAAGTTGCTAGAGTTGAGAACCTTCGCTAACCGAGTTATCGTCCCCCAAGAACGAACGAACGGGAGGAGGATGCACCCTCTTCCCTCAGGATGAGAAGCGTACGTGTCCTGCAGCGTGGCACAC
This sequence comes from Lepidotrigona ventralis hoosana, assembly GCA_002806875.1. Classification (NCBI taxonomy): domain Eukaryota; kingdom Metazoa; phylum Arthropoda; class Insecta; order Hymenoptera; family Apidae; genus Lepidotrigona; species Lepidotrigona ventralis. Next base: position 776 of record NIPQ01033031.1, read on the forward strand.
GGGAACGTATCAGTACCCTCTCGAGATTCGAGGAAACTCGTTGCCATGACTACGAAAATCTCTCGGAAGAACAAGTTATTTTTACGCTGTAGCCGAATTCTCGCCGACTTTTACGAAACTTATTTTCGAGAGTCCTCGTGGAGTCCACCTTACGGGACGAATCCCGTAAGAATTATAACTCTCTGCGAACAAGATCGCGCGTCTGTCATCCGTCTTACGTTTCTCTCGCGCCATTTTGCTCGCGCACAGGAGAATATACTGGACGATCGTTTACGCTCGATCGAATATTCAAGTTAAAAATTAATTACGCAAAATTACTAAAGACGATCGGTAGTTCCCGATAAATTTTTTTTTTCTTTTTATCATCTTCTTCTTCCTTGTGTTACAGGATGCACCAAAAGTCCTTTCCTACTAGAATAAATAATTTTTTTTTAAATGGAACTTGAGTTTAATTTAAAATTAATAAAATTAGTTTTTTCTTGTATTTTGATATTTTATCGAAAAAGAAATAAATGGGAAGGAACTTTTGGCCTTTAATGAGAATTTATGTGACCCACCCTATAGAATAAGTAAATTTATAAACTATAAAGTAATAACGGGTTAATACAATGCGAAAAATTTCTGAAAATCATTCATGCTGGTCTCCTCTTTCGCGCGTAGAGAAAATCGTTCACAGCAATAATTGAAATTACAAAGTAAAATATTCAAATAAAAATAGTAGAAGTTTTATCGAAATCATGGAACTTGAGTTTAATTTAAAATTTAAAAAATTAGTTTTTTCTTGTATTTTGATTTTTTATCGAAAAAGAAATAAGTGGGAAGAACTTTTGACCTTAAAGTAATAACGTAATTAATATAATGCGAAAAATTTCTGAAAATCATTCTTTTTTTCCATCTCCGCGTAGAGAAAATCGTTCACAGTAATAATTGAAATTACAAAGTAAAATATTCAAATGAAAATAGTAGAAATTTTATCGAAATCAGCATACAGGGTGTTCCAGTATCAGCGCATGCTTGACAAATGTTTTACGAAAAAAACAAGGCTTCAATGAAAGAATTCCAATGGCGGATTAATTAAATCTGATATAACATCAACTACTGTTAATTTACCGAAATTACGAGGCATAATTTCCGAATATAACTATATTCGAAGCGATGCATACCGTAGCCTCGTCATTAATTATAACTTCAGGATAGGTAGGAGAGAGTAGACGTTTCAAAGACGTGAACTTCGAGAAGTCGAGAGCCAGAGCGAGAGCCACCCTTTCGGAATCGCGATACGCTCGTTAACATCTCGTCTTAATTCTGTCCTGGAACAGGAGTGGAAACCAGTGTCCTCTCTCCTCGTCTCGAACCGAACCCGGCGCCAACACACCGGTTATGTTTTATGAATGAATTACGCCTACGCGTCATTACGATGCACGCGAGCTAAATATATGCACGTACGTTCGAACGAAGGAAGACTGTGACCAACGATGCAACCAAGTGCCCTACCCTGCTATTGTGCGCCATTGTGAGCGTCGTGTGGGCATCACACGCGAGAACTAGCCCACACGAGGATCTTAACGATCTTTAAGCCGCTTCGTCGTGCACGTGCACGTTACCTGCACGGAGAAACCACCGGCGACAATAATACTTTCGCTCGTAGGATGACTCCTCCAGCATTGGTCGCTAACCTTTTCACCACTTGTCCTAGATCTTGTTCCTATTATTTATCAATTTTCATTTCCATCGAAATGTCCTTATGTATTAGAGAGATCCAGTAATTTTGTAATTTCAAAAATAGCAAATCCCTGTAGTTGCCTCGTATTAAACTAGAATGATATTTTTTATTTGCTCATTCAATTCCAGATCAATCAGGAGGAGTATAATTATATTATTTGTATCAATTTTTATTTTATTTTATTATTTTATTATTTACTTAATAATGATAGAATAGAAAGATTGAAATTCTATCCTTTAAATCAATTTTTTTTTATTACTATTAACATTTTACTTTTTCGTTTATATTAAATGACTTATGTTTGATTTAATAATAAAAAATAATTTTTCGCCGATGCAGTCTCGCCTAAATGTGAAGCATCTGTTTAATTATTGGTATGCAGGGAGGAAATTGTTTTGCAAATAATGGAATTTTCTTCGTTACGCGAAAATTTCAAGATTCCAGTTTATATGCAATTTGTTAGGCAAATATCAAGATTTGGCTGACAGTGGAGAAACCATCAAAAAATGATGAAAAATATGGTTTTTTGAATACATTGTTCAAATAAGTGGACTTTCGCAAAATAGTATGCACCCTAAAAAAAAAAATACTAATTTTCGTCAATTTACGCAGAAACTGAATCTTCAATAATTTCGTAGATATTTGATAAAATATGATATTTGATAAAATTGATATTTATCAACATTGACGATTGCCTATAAAAAAAAGATACGTGTTCGAATATTTTTTCGAAAACTACAATTTAAGTATCGGAGCTACCCTATTGCTGTTGCAAATCCTTTTTAATCCCTTGACACACGAATTAAGTGAAATTCGATATAATCAAAAGATGATACTTATCTTTCATTTTAACATTTGTGTCGTAAACTTAACAGAGATAATTTTTCTACTCTTATTATATTTATATATTGTCGCAAAATGTCGTAAACATGATGCTTAACAAAATTAATAAAAAAGAAAAAGAATGACGAAAGAACAAATTAATAATTCGATAGTCTTTAGGAAACGCATGATGTCTCTCAGACGTCATTATATGTCAAGAGGTTAAGTTTCCTCGAATGGCGGTTCACGGTCGAAAAACATGGCCGCCAAATTTTTATCGAACGAGAAACTACGGTGCTACTCACATTTACAGTAGAAAGTAATAAATTAATAAATATAAAAATATTCTATTATCACGTTTTTTTTTTAAGACTGGTTTTGGTAGAAATGGCTTCGTCTTAACTGTCGTAGTGTTAAGTTTCGCTTCCTTTAATTAATTAACAACTCTCGTTGCAAGCAGAGTCCCTGACATTAATTCCTTAACACACGAATTAAGTGAAATTCGATGATGACCAAAAGATGATACTTATCTTTCATTTTAACATAAAAATGTCATTTTGTTTATAAACACGATGCTTATAAACAAAATTAATAAAAAAAAAAGAATGATGAAAGAACAAATTAATAATTCGATAGTCCTTAGGAAACACATGATGTCTCCCAGACGTCATTGTATGTCAAATTCAATTAAAAAATTCTAATCCCGCTGAAAGTTGAATTTTCTCACACAAATAAATAGAATTCGAGAAAACGTATTGACATTTACAGTTACTGAAAAACCCATCGAGGAATGATAAAAGATACAGTTTCTCAGACAATATAAATGGTTTTTCTCACTGATCCCAAATGAAGAAATAAATCAGCCGATCCACGAAAATCACCGTCTACGTTCCTTCGAAATAACGAATCATTTCGAAATCGTGCGCGAATGATTTCCAGACAGCGGAAAGATTGATATAAATTCCTCGCCGAGTGAGTTGGACCGATCTCGAGTCAGACCTACTACTGTTCTACTGAAATCTGTACGCGGGACTCGCGAATTCGTCGGACGTCGCCCCGTCGAAATTGCAATAATTCTTTCGTCTCACGTAGTCGTCCGTTGCACGTACGAAGGAGCCGCAAGCACGGACAGGCTTGCTAACTTACCTCGAAAAAGCTTTAACGAGCTTCGACGTTTGTTGAGGGTTGCCGCGCTCCCGGGAACCGGCATCTAACCGGCTCGTGTCTGATTCGAGAGTGGCATTTCCCTGCGACCCCCTTTGCCCTCCGGGCGCAACAGCAGAGGAAGGATCTTCCCTTCTGCGTCGACGAGCAAACGAACTCGTCATCCGGCGAAAAGGACGTGTCACTCTTTAATTGTCGATTGACGACACGCCCTCCCACCTTTTCATTCGTGTCTCAATCGCTGTAGCTATTGAACATCGCGACACATGTCGTCCACAGGTCGCGTTGCCTTCTTTATCGATCATTCGATTCTCTAAAAATTGTAGCTTTCCAGTCTCTTCATTTCCTTTACCATAGAAGAATATTACGAAGGAAATGTAACAGTGTTTGATAGATTTTAAAATTTTATACTTTATATATATATATATAAATGTGGCCGTCTTATTGGCCAAGTCTGACGCCTCTAGATTGTTTTTCACGAGGCGTGTTAAAAGGTAAGGTATTTAGTGCATTTGATTCCACGACTACGAAATTTTGAGCATCACATACCGATAAGATAAGGTCACTTGTGTTTCTAAATTATTGCAAGCAAATGGTTCTACAAATTATCGTGAAATACCTCTTTAAAACCATTAGGTTTAGGACCAATGTAGCTTAATGCTCTTTTTTTACTTGGAATTTAATATTCTTTCAATTTACGATGAGAAGAAATATATGGTTTGTGAAACCATTTTTACTACATTTTTTTTTTTTTGTATGTATTAAACAATTTTCCATAACATAAATTTAAAAGTTATTTCAGACGTGCAAGTTATCTATCCCTATCATAACCGATTATGAAATAAACATCTTTTCACACGAGGTACATTTATACAATTTAATATAGAAAACAATGCATTTCATTTATCTTTATATAAAATAACTTTTAGATAACGAGGGGGGAAAAATGATACATTTTCGCTTTTTTAACGAAAGTTAGCTGAACAAAAAAAAAAAAATCGGAGAATTTTGGTCATTTGACCGAGTATTGATCGTGACGAAGTATTTGTTAGTTCACTAAGGTTCTTTGTTGAAACTCTCATCGCGTGGTTGCTCGCATAGCACGACGAGATACTCTTGTCGAGATCGAAGTAGCCGAGCAGAACTATTCGAGCAGGACATCTTCTTACCCCAAAGGAGGGATCCCCTCTTCTGCTTGGCTACGTAAACGAAGGGAGTACCATGACGTGAAACGAACGTTATATTCTCATCACGTGACACGTCACGACTCCCTCAGAGTACGTGCCTTTGCTTTCCCAGCGATATATAAAACGCTCTCGAGGAACAACCGCAATGGCACAAAGTGAAAACTGCTGGTTGGGGGGATCGCGGAAGAATAAAGGCAGAGTCGTGCGTGAAACGCGATGCTTCGCGAAATTCTGTGTATCTTCGTGGAAATATCGAACCACGAATGAACTATCTTCTTTTTTTATGAAATGTTTCACATCATTTACCCCTCTCCAAAAAAATGCGAAAGTTTAACCCTTTGCACTCGGAACAATTTTTAATATAACCTATCAGCAAGCCATTTTTACTATCGACCTCTGTGTGGAATATTGAAAATCTTGCTTATTGAAAATATTGAAAAAAAAAAAAAAACGTGAATAAATTTTTAAAAACATGTTTTATCAATACAATATGATTAAAAAAATAAAAAAAATTACTTTTCGAATTTCTTCATTTTATGGTAGAAAATTATAACAATTTTAGCACAATTGTTTATACAAACAAAGGAAAACTGAAGAATATTTAAATTCAATATATAAAGTATTTAAATTTAAAAAACAATGTTTCTTTTTGATGTCGCTGGTGCGGCGACAACGGAGTAGTAGCTTACCCTACAATATCGCCGCAGCGGCGACAACGGAGTGCAAAAGGTTAAAAACACACTTGAAAAGATCACGGCTAATCACGGCTGGGCATTAACGTCATCGATCGCTATTATCGATATTATCGTCATTATGATCGAACGAACAATCCGTTTACGAAGATCGAATTTCAGAAAGATTACACGACGATTCAGCGTCGCAACTGACTGAAACTGGCTTCGGGCAGAGCGAAATCCGATCGCGTTGCGCTCGACGAAAACTAACCCCTTTGCCCGTCCAGTTTCACGGTGACAAAGTGCGTGAAACTGTAAAACGCACTTGATGGGAAAAGCAAAAAAACAAAGAAGAAGAGAAAAAAAGAAGAAAGAAGGAAAAGGAAACGGAAGGATGAAAAATCGTGACAACGAAATGAGACACGATAGCCTGGAAGGGACATTCGATACCGATGCGAAATTTATAGACCGGAAGCCGCGCATACCTGCAGACCGTATTTATTTCATCAGCACTTCCTCAGGCGCCGATGTTCCTCGATTATTTCCCCCCCCCCTCGAGTTTTTCGTTGCCCCTGGAGAAATCTATCACGGAATAACAAAAAAGGAACATTGCATCGAACAAGAATAGAATTGGTTCATTGGTAAAAAATAGTTCCATCACTTTTTGTCACGTAATTCTAGTGAAACATCGAGAAAGATAAATTCACAAGTGTAATTTCAAATACTGAAAGGCCGTGTTCAGTTTCGAGGTTATATTAAACTGTCGACTTTATTCTGTCGCATCCACCCATAGAACACTGTGCAATTTCAGTGTGCAATTTCAGAAATTTCGAACTTCGTGGATGAAGATTCGTGAGTAAAAAAAATTGTTACGTTATCGTTCGACGAACGACAATTGGAGAAAATTAAAGAAGACGAAGGTGAAATTCCATAGATAGAATGGGGAGGAAGAATAAAAGGAACGCACGCAGCAGCACGCGGGAAGAGGGTGGTTACCCTGCCAGGCAAAGCAATTTTCCTGGGGCTGCAAATTGGCAATTGGACGATAAATGATTTAGGTCGCGTAAGCGCGTACCGACGTGCAACTTTTCGCTGAAACTAGACGGGAGCAAGCCTACCCCAAGGCGAAGCGCATATCTCTGCCTGTTCAACTATCTTACCGACAAAATAGATCTTTAATTCAATCGCTGCCTCTCGCTGACTCACGCCTCTTCATACTTGTAACTATAAATCTGTCTACGTGGTCGACGCCGAGTGATCTTGCAACGTATCGAAAGCCGTGCGATTTCTCTCTTTCGAAAGAAAATGAAATGTTTCGAGTTTAATAATTTCGCACCGCGAATTTCAAGGTCAAAAATTTCTTTCCTTTTTTTTGCATTGTATTCTACTCGTCACGAAAGTAAAACTTAATAGTTTTCGTTGAAAAGTGACAGAAAAGTTTCTTGATCGTTTAACACGTGCGTTCTAACAGCGACTTTATAGTTGACGTTTATATTTCGAATAATATCAACAGTTAGTTTTCATCATTTGATTATTCAGGCTCACACCGATGCTACAACTATGATAAGTCGAATGTTAGTGAAACCGTAATGCGAAAAATTACGTAAAATAGACAACCACGCGTCCAAAATCATAAAGTCGCTATTAGCACGCGTGAAACTTTTTTTTGCCATTTTTTTTTTAAAGAGAACTGTTAAATTGCGACTTATGGTTCTAACAAGTAGAATACAATGCAAGGAAAGAAATTTTTTGACCTTGAAATTCAAGGTAGGTTTTTAACATATTTTCCAGCAAATCGAAAGTGTAGAGTTCATCTATCATAGTCACGGACTTTTCTTTCACACCCTGTACATGTGATGTCGCCAATGAAACGTTCCGATCAGTTTTTAAAAAAATATTTGTACCGGTGATAATTCGTTCTCGTCGTTAGACTCTGCATAGTGCAATACTAACAGAGTTAGCGCACGCGGTGTTACCTGCGGCTAGATTACGATATAAAACGCAATCCGCTTTCCCAGCGTGCGTTGAATTACATTAACTGTGGCGATTAAATAGATACAGAAACAAGCATATTGTTAGGTGTAATCGACCGGAAGAAGCAGATATTCCAACGCGACTCTATATCCTACAAGTTCCGATTTTCCTCTTCTACCATCGGTAATTTACGTTTCGATGATCTGGCAATCCGCACTTTTATTATTATTATTATTATTTTTTTTGTTTCTTTTTATTCCGACGTACACAGCGTATGCCATGTTATAGCGAAACACCTGTGCACCTTGCCGTGTAATCCCATCGTCGATCACTAAAGCATGATCGTATATTTTTCTCACGGACTTGGGAATAAATGTCGTGTAACTTTCGAACGTGAAAATAAAGGAGAGGAAATACTGAAAAGTTATTCGAGTTGGCAAATATTATTGTAGATATCAAAACAGAAAGGACCGATTGCAGTTCTACTTTACGAATGATACGAATGGCAATCACTATTGTAATTCCCTACCAATACTGGTATTGAGACTTAAATTGATATACCAACAATAAGTATAAACGTGTTTATATCAAATGTACAAACGATGAAAATGGCTAATTTATAATTTTCTATTGAATCTTATGTACATATTTTAGATACTCGAGTGATTTTTATAATAATAAAATATATTGCAGAGAAATATACTTTACTACACTGTTAACTTTTTCCTGTACCTTGATTACTATAATCCTTTTTGCAAACGAATATTACACTTTTAATCGTCGGTAGTTCTAGTTGTTAATTTCGCCTGCACTGCAAAGTATGCCACAAAGCACTCGGTGTTATGTAAAATTTGCGTTATCACCCGTAGCGTTCCTTTGTAACTGAAATTACGCCGTGATTTCGTCGACGTGTCTCGCACATATTCCGTTAATTACTTTAAAGGAGGGCCAAAAGGGTCGCCAGGCGGTTAATAAACAAAGTCAATTCCTCCTTTGATAGAACGTAGAAACGATCCGGCTGTGAAACTACCCGGTAATGAAAACAGCTCCGTCCTCCTCCGTTCGTCGACGACAGAGTGAAACAAAAGAGAGGCGATTCCCTTGCAATATATATCAGGAGGAGAAGTGCAGTCCTTCTTCCTTCTAGCTAGCGAAAGATGCTGGTAGCTGGTGGCATCCCTTAAAGTAAACATCGCGAGAGAGCAAACCGAGACGCGAAAGACCTCTGCTGCTTCTTCGGGAGGGGAGGGGAGGGGAGGGGAGGGGATGATCAAAGCGTCTTCACACCCCCGGGCAGCATATTTGATAACCTCGCCGACCGTTTCCTCCTCTCGGAAACTGTTCGATTATTAGTTTTAATTTTATATTATTTAATATATTTGCATTTAATTAAAGAATTGATTATATTAATAAATTTATAAAAAACTAGAAAATAGAAAATTTTATTTCTATATCATTTGTTCAAAACGTATACTTATTCAAGTTCATTCATTTACAATTTATTTCCTTATTATTCAAATCAAACAAATTATTAAACGCAAATGAGAAAATATAGTAAAAAAATTGTTTAAATTAGTAAATAGATTCGTATATTCAATTCCGAGGAAACCTAACCTAAACCTCTGTTCTTCTCCTCGAAAACATCGAACTATTGCTTATCGAAAAATTGCGAAAAATTAGGAAAATTAATTGTCGACTTGTCGATTTACATTCGATATTACAAAACAAGAGATCGGTATTTCAAAAACTGACAGCTCCTCCTCTCGAAAACTTTGAACTATTCCTTATCGAAAAATTAGGAAGATAAATTTGCGACTTGCCGATCCGCGTTCGATATTACAAAACGAGGGATTCGTGTATTTAAAAAAAAAATATGAATTTGCGCAAATTGAAAGTAAATCTAACCTGCGTTCTTCTCCTCGAAAACTTCGAACTATTTCTTATCGAAAAATTGCTAAAAATTAGGAAAATAAATTTGCTATCAACTTGCCGATCCACGTTCGATATTACAAAATAAAGGATTGGTATTTCAAAATCTGACTGTTCCTCCTCTCGAAAACTTCGAACTATTCCTTATCGAAAAATTGCTAAAAATTAGGAAAATAAATTTGCTATCGACCTATCGATCCACGTTTGACATTACAAAATAAGGGATTCGTATATCAAAAATGTATGAATTTGCGTAAATTGCGAGTAAATCTAACCTCCGTTCGTCTCCTTGAAAACTTCGAACTATTTCTTTGTCGATCCACGTTCGATATTACAAAATAAAGGATTGGTATTTCAAAATCTGACTGTTCCTCCTCTCGAGAACATCGAACTATTTCTTATCGAAAAATTGCCGGAAGAAAATTAATTGCTTACCGACACGTCGACGTTCAATGTTTCACAAAACGAATTTATGGGGATTACGGGCAACGAGAACAACGTTTTAGTCGTTGAATGAAACAATCGAAGCAGGAGGATTGCTCGGGTAAATTTCGATCGGCGGTTTGCTGGCCAAATATTTAAAATCGAAAGCGGCAATCACGGTGCGCAGTAACGGGGGCTCGTAAATCGCGGCTAGATCGCTTTTATCAATTCCAGGCGGAAAATGACCGAGGAATAAAAGTAGCCAACGTCGTGCAAACCGCCCGCGGCAACTGAAGTGAAATGAAGTAAAACTCGATAGCGTCGTGCCGCAAATTTGCAGCTCGGTTTCCGAAATTAGCTCGGATGAGGGACGTGAAAATCGGCTCTCGCACGATCGAAATCTGCCCTGCAGGCACGGAACGGAAAAGTGAAGTCGAAAAGGGAGCCGACTGGCCGACGAACAGGGACGAAAGGGTGCGAATAACCAATGAGCAACGTCCAAACGGGAAGACGGAGGGAAAAAAACAGAAAGCAGAAAAAGAGGGGAAAAAACGACGGAGAACGACGCGCGTAAATACAGGTGAAACTAAAACGAAAGGCGAAAGGAACGAGCGGAATAACAACGGAAGAGAAAGAGGCGGATTCGAGTTAAATGTGTACTCGAGTTCGCAATTTTCGAGCGCACGACTGACGGCGAGCAAGCTCCGGTCGGAATTGCTTCCGTTTTTCAATTAATTCGTAACGCGAACCCACGGCAAACGCGATCTCGCGCGTAACCAGCCTGTAGGATACGCGTACACTGCTGCCTGGCAAAGAGACAGAACGACGACGTGTGCTCTTGACAGCTCATTTCCAATTCGAGAATCCGGCTAACCGCATCAATTATACCTTTCGAGTGTTTTCATAGCTTTTTCGACATAGCGATATTGATCGCGTAGATTTATTTTTCAAGTGTAATCAATACACTTTGTATTCACTTTATATTCGAAAAATATAAAACGAGGTCCGCTTAGAGTTCGAGTTTATCCTCTGACTCGCGTCTTGCTTACTTTGCTTGCGTCTGTCGACGTACTCGTAAATAATTTCGAGGAAAGCTCGATAATACCTGCTGCGTAGTTTTCCCCCGATTCTGCCACTGATAGAAATGCTCGACGTTCAGGGACCATCCAGGTGCGAAGCTGAATCCCTCTGTCGGGATCTGCGAGGACGCAGCGGCCGCGGCGATCGCTTGTTGGTACATGGGGTCAGGCAGCTCCGTGTAAAGACCCCGTCTACCGAACCACCCTCCAAACACGCACTTGTCGTCCGCCTGACCTACATCTTGTCGCGATTGCATCAACTCCTTCTCCAGCGTGTAGAGCGACTCGAATTCCAGAAACGACATCCCCGGCTCGTTTCCACCGGCCGTCGACGAGATACGAACGCCGAGACCCATCTCCTCTTGCAGGAAATCCTCCTCGAACACCGATATGTACCTTCTGGGAGAACGTTTGGGACAATGCTGTGCTTGCGCTTGCTGCGCTCGCTCGTCCGGCTGAGAGTATTTTCTCGGCGATTTTTTACCAGTCTCGACGCTCTGCTGAGCTGCTCGACGGGGTGACGACGACACGGAGGATTTGGCGGGACTCGACGAGGGTGAGTCCGTGGACGATTCTTGCGACTTGTTGTTCTTAGACGAGTTGCCAGCCAACGAGCAGAGCGATTTCGGCGAGGTCAGTTTGCAGATCCTGCTCTTCGGCTTGGCACCGTTGTTGCTTCGGGGGAATATCACGGATGGCTTGAATCCCGGCGTGCCAGACATTGTGACCACATTTTCCGCGGCACCGTGGCAAAATCGTCGTCTCGATATGCACTGAAAATTACCCGATCACTCATCGATGCTTGCCTGTTATCCAACGTGAAAGTTCCCTCTTTCTCGAGAAATTTCGCATCGACAAATCAGTGTGAAATCAATACTTCACGTGTCAACGAATCAACGTGAAGAGGAAGCAGGAAACTGCGCACAAAAAGAGAGAGAGAGAGAGAGAAAAAGAACGGGAAGAAACGAAATTACACCGCGCAATTGCCGAGTGTGGAGTGCGAGCAGCCTTAGAAGGATCCTCGGCAGGACTGACGGTGTTTCAAAGCGTCCGATGCGCCACAGGACGACGTAGCCGCGGCGCGATTGTGCGCGGGCGCACGCCGCTTCGACGAGTCTTCTACAACAACGTTCGCACGGCCACGCGCGGCCAAATGAGAGGCGGCGAGAAGCCGCAATTATTTCACTTACCGCACTGCCTCGGAAATTTCCGACCAATTACTTTGCAAAGTTACTGCCCCGAGCAGCATTTTGCCGAATTTTCGAAATGCCCGTGCCGGTGACAAATTGTCTGCGAATATTATGCCACTCGTGGTATTCGCTGCAACGTGCAACTTGCAAACCTATGCACCCCCCCCCCTCCTTTTGTTTTAGTTTCGTTTCATTTGTTGTCGTTGGATCGTTGAGAAAGGAACATTATCATTTGAAATACCAAAAGGTATTGGTTGAAATACCAATAATCCACGTGTGCGAAATACTTTAAATACTCTGTGAATATATTGAAATTATTCTGAAATTATTCTTGTTCTTCGAATATATCGGAAATATCGAAATTGAACCAATTGAAATAAATCGTCAGTCCTTAGTGCAAAATTTGATTCGTCAAATTTCGTATTCATATATAAAAATTCATATATAAAAATTCATATATATTCATATATAAAAATTCTACAATAATTTGTAAGATTTATTTCAGTTATATCTAAAAAAAAATCGTACCTTTGTAATACTGAGATTAAATCAATTGTACTCGTGTTAGTGCAAAATTTCATTCATCGTAATACCAAAAGTTCCACAATAATTTGTAAGATTTCTTTCAGTTATATCTAAAAAAAAATCATTCCTTCGTAATACTGAGATTAAATCAATTGTACTCGTGTTAGTACAAAATTTTATTCGTCAAATTTCGTATGTACCAGAAATTCTACAATAAATCGTAAAACTTTTTTTAGTACTAAAAAGTCGTTCGTAATGTTAAAATAAAACCAACTGAAATAAATCGTCAGTGCTCGTGTTAGTTCAAAATTTGATTCGTCAAATTTCGTATATACCAAAAATTCCACAATGATTTGTAAGATTTCTTTCAGTTATATCTAAAAAAAAATCGTTCCTTCGTAATACTGAGATTAAACCAATTGTACTCGTATTAGTGCAAAATTTTATTCGTCAAATTTCGTATGTACCAGAAATTCTACAATAAATCGTAAGACTTTTTTTAGTACTAAAAAGTCGTTCGTAATGTTAAAATAAAACCAACTGAAATAAATCGTCAGTGCTCGTGTTAGTTCAAAATTTGATTCGTCAAATTTCGTATATATCAAAAATTCCACAATAAATCGTAAGACTTTTTTTAGTTCTAAAAAGTCGTTCGTAACGTTAAAATAAAACCAACTGAAATAAATCGTCAGTATCTTATGTACTCGTGTTAATGCAAAATTTCATTCATCGTAATACCAAAAATTCCACAATGATTTGTAAGGCCCTTTCAATTCTATCTAAAAAGTCGTTCCTCTGCTCCTCTTTATCATATCAGCAGCGTGGGATCGAAAGATCAACGACATGTTTGTGAAGAAGGCGGCCATTCTTGGCTGAGTAGGTACGTACTTATTTTTTGTGTTTCTTGTTGGCGAGAGGAGGAACCGCGATAAGAAGGCCGACAAAAGCTTCGAGGGTCAATATCGAAAGGTGGTTTTCCCCGATCTTCGATCGTCGCCGCGCATTTTCAACAGGGGTTCGAGCAAGAAAAATCACAAGCAAGGCGTGTGTACACCGGGGGGTGAATATTATAAAAGCACTCGAGAAAGGAGAGAAAGCTGCTGGCCTGGTGATGACTGCGGAATCGGCGCCGGTATGGAAAAGGTACATGAAAATGTTCGACCCTCGGTGGAAGTCTTTTTCTTCCCCCTCACTCCCCCAACGCGATACGACAACGTGACGAGTGTCGGCACAGTGCAAGCACACACCGTAACCCCTGACTGGATCTACATATTGATAGTAAATGCTCAGCGCACCAGAAGATTTTTAATGCATGCTAAGTAACTCGTGGCCATCTAATCAGATTTCCCGGGGAGGGGGTCGCGTTAATTAAACGATGTAATTCACAGACTGAAATACGCGAATCGTTAATGCAATCTGTTTTCTTTTTCAGTCAACAGACAGAAATATTTTTCTACATTTAGACTCTGCTGCCTTTTATCGGAGTAATTCTGTTCGTTCAAATTCTGCATCGTTGGAATTTCTAATACTATGATCTCAAAGATCCGACGTTGAGATTCTTCATTAAGAATATGGTACTTGGACTAACGATGAATTGAAGAAATTCCTTTTCTAAAGGAATTCTTCGATCAGTGAACAAGGAAGATCGATAGGAAGTTCACATCTCTATAGGCACACGTGATGACGAAGGGGTGATTAGAGGGTCCTCGAAATAATTAATAAAGCCACGCCAAGCTTATGCTTGTCTGCTTTCCGATTTCTCGTTTCCCATTCAATGAGCCTTCCCGGCGACTTACTTTTCCGTTTTCACCGAATTCAATATAATAATGCAGACCGACGACCCTGTGGCTTAGTCCTTTAGGATCCAGTGGCTCCCAATTATTTCGGCAAGGAAGCACCGCTTGCACACCAACGAAGAAACGTGGAAATTATCGAGGAACCGATGACAACCGCTACCAACTTCCGACCACGCAAAGGGTGGCTTACGGAAAGCGTTATTGCCATGTCACTGGCTTCGGGATTATTACGAATCACTTTTTCCACATGAAAGTGAACCCCTCTGTACACAAAGAGCTCTCATATGTGTTCCTCTATCTCTTTCTCGTTCGAAACGAAACCTTCGTCGATATACGTATCGATTATTTAATTGGTCTTTTCTTTGCTTTAGATTTACTAAACCTACTAGATCGATGAACCACTTGTCACTGGTATCCAGTTCTTCAACTTATCACTTATCAAACGTTAAGTATGTCTCAATAACAGATGAATTATTATTTTCCACAAATTGCTCCATATTATCATTATTAGATTATTTTCTACGATTTCAATCGGCAATTTGCTGTACTTGTATTTATGTTATATAAATAACAATCTAACCAAAGAATATGCAATACGACACGTTATTGTATAATACGAAAGAACCAAAAAAAATATATACAATATAAAGCAGTTAATGATGCAAATATTATCAAAAATTATGGAAATGCCTCTTTTTGACTCGAAGATTTAATGCTTGAATGTAGAAAACGTGAAAGTGAAAAGGAAGCTAACCAAACATTCCGATGAGAACGCCTCTATAAAAATTCAAATATTTCTAGAATGCGCGCGCAACCAACAATGGCCGATTCAAATGCACGCATATTGCAATAAATCTCTTCCATTTGAATCGGATCAACTGTGACACAAAATTTCCGTAGATAACGTTCAAATTTCGAATAAATTTCATTGACCTGGTGTAAATCAGCCGAAACATAAATATCATTAACAGGATTTCAAATTTGTTGCATTGAAGGTTATAAATTCACATGCAACGTATTACGTATCGATTATTTAATTGTTTTTTTTTCTGCTTTAGATTTACTAAACTTACTAGATCGATGAACCACTTGTCACTGGTATCGGTAAAATACCAGTTTTTCAACTTAACAAACGTTAAATATGTCTCAATAACAGATGAATTATTATTTTCCACAAATTACTCCATATTATCATTATTAGATTATTTTCTACGATTTCAATCGGCAATTTTCTGTACTTGTATTTTCTGTATTTGTAATATAAATAACAATCTAACCAAAGAATATGCAATACGAAGAATATTACACGTTATTATATAATACGAAAGAATCAAAAAAAATATATACAATATAAAGCAGTTAATGATGCAAATATTATCAAAAATTATGGAAATGCCTCTTTTTGACTCGAAGATTTAATGCTTGAATGTAGAAAACGTGAAAGTGAAAAGGAAGCTAACCAAGCATTCCGATGAGAACGCCTCTATAAAAATTCAAATATTTCTAGAATGCGCGCGCAACCGACTCAAATGCACGCATATTGCAATAAATCTCTTCCATTTGAATCGGATCAACTGTGACACCAAATTTCCGTAGATAACGTTCAAATTTCGAATAAATTTCATTGACTTGGTGTAAGTCAGCCGAAACATAAATATCATTAACATTAACAGGATTTGAAATTTGTTGCATTGAAGGTTAGAAACTCGCATGCAACGTATAACCTATTACATATTACATTTTCTCTGTCGTTAACAAAAATGAAAATCGTTCGAACATATAGGTTAGGTTTAAAATTGACTTAAAAGATAATTTGTTATACAAGCTGGTACAACATTGAAAATTTACGAGTAAAAGGAGGAATTCCCTTATGCAGAAAGTTCTCGTTGACTCTTACCTGTTTCAGCTCCGGTGCACGAACGTCTCGCTATAATCGTCCTCACGGTTTACCAAATACGGAACAGGATAAAAGATAAAAGAAACAGATTCACTCGCAGAGTCAATATCACTGGAAGGAAAAAGAAAGAGTCGACACGACATTCGAACGGAACGCGCGTAACCGTGTTATGTCCCCGCGCGCGGTTTCGCGACTGAGGGTGGTGAACGACGCGGAATAAATGGCGGATGAGTTCGATTCACGTAAGAAGGATATTCAAATTCCTTGCGAGTGAAACGGAATCTCTAGGAGGGAATCGCTTCCTTCCATATACTCGACAGAAACCAATTTCTGTTATGCGCCGTACAAAGACTCGTATTCCACTCGAAAGATATTAAATTCGCGGGAAACCGTGCAATATTTGAATTCAGTATGCTTCAGGTAAGAAGACATTCAACCAGTTTCCGTCTTAAAATGTAACTTCTCTTGCAAACATGCAAGAGTTTCGTGAGAAATAATTTATTTATTTATTGTTTGAACAATGTATGCGCACGTAAAATAGATATTAAATGTATAGATATCATCTTCAAGAATAATTAAATACCAGTGCATTTCTATCTACAAGGTATAAAGTGTCGCCATCACTCGGTAAGAAACAACACTAATAGCCATTCTATTTGATGGTATGTAAGATTATAGACAAGTGTAAGATAAATTTATCACTATTGAGTGATACAGCACAGACGAGGTATGTAAATAGACATGTGTTTTCTCGGTCATAGTAATTTTCGTGTCACATTCTGTTGTACCGATTTTTCGACCGCAGCACTACTATTAGTGAAAATTAAAATTTGAAAAATATATGAAATATAAGTGTTGCCAGTTTTGTTTCGAGAATTATTCATTGAATTGAACGTGGTGGTACTTATATTCCTTCATCAATGAAGGAATATAACGATTTAAAACAGAGATTGGTGAAAATTCGAATGAAGAATTTAGTGTATATTTGACTACTAACATCTATTTAAAAGTATTAGAAAAGTATTTCAATTTACAAATTTGTAAATTCACAGCCTGGATAAATTATCTTTATCCCGTAAACTCGATTTTATAAAGTTTAAACTTATCAATAAAATATTTCTACAAGTATTGTTTACAATAAACGAGCGAAAATTTTTATATGTAACGCGATTATTCTAAAGCGATAATCACCGCTTAATTCAATTTTTGACTATATAACTTTTCACTACATAAATTTCTATTTAATATACATCAGTGCAGTTACAATTTAAAAACTAATATCACGAAAATGTAAATTTAATTTTAACCGATAAAAAATTAATAAATTATGTATTTCTGAATGTTGTCAAGAAAATAGTTAAATATTTAACATAGGAAACTTTTATATCCATATAAATATAACTATATTATTCGTAAAATTTTAAAGCATCCTAAAAATTCGTGGTCAAAAAATACTGATCAAATTGTCGAACCGAGTAGAATCTATAATACTTCAAATCGTGTGTCAGAATGCTACAAGTCATAAATTATTCGTGTTGATAATTAGAGCGTATGGTTGTAGTAATTATATAGCATAAATCCTTTCCTTAAATCAGGTAGACTCTATTCGTGCGTGCTCGGGCCCCCACTCCATCGAATTAGTTGGTGGCGCGAACCTGTTGCGCGGGGAGGGGTAGTCTAGTGTCGAAATTCATAGCGTACGGACGTGTCAATCTGCGCGTGACATTTATTAACAATGTAATACTTTTATCGTCATCTTTTCACATGGTCGTGGCTACGCTCTTCTTTAACATTATTTAATCAACGTGCATTTTTTACTCGATGATTTATCAAATTTATTCTTATTCCTTCGAACATCTTTTTATTGGTTATATTTACTGGTAACTATTTACTGTATTCTAAACGATCGAAACAGCATTCGGTTATAATCGTTGCGTCATTTCTAGTCATAATTTAGTCGTTTATATATTTATTTCACTAACAAAACCTTTCCTTTTTTAGGAAGCAGTGCTATTATGGACAGATTTGAATACGTTCTGCGCTTACATCATCTGCGTAGCTTTACTCAACTTCCAAGAAAAAGGCGCCATATTTGATTCACTGTAATGGCGGACATTCAAAAATCAAGGATGCTGGTAACTTTATAGTTTGTATATTTTTCATTATTTCATAGCTTTCCAAATGCCTTTGAAGAATAAATTATAATACTTTATTACAGATTTCTTTCAATCTTCACTTATCCCATAAGATCTAATAATTTTTGTTTGACGACGGATTTGACGATGATTTGTCCCGCGCTATAATTACATCGATTACAACTTATTCTTCACATCTTATGGTGAGTCGCTTGCATTTCGTTTCTCTGATTACTGACATGTCGTGCAACAAAAGGATAAACAATGTTTTAACAAACAATAATCACAGCAATGGTTTCTTGTTTGTGTTATTATTTATTAATTATGATTTCCTTTTGCGAATCATAAAATCTTTAAAGAATCACTGGACAATGTTTCAACATACACATAAATTTTTACTCAACTAAGATCCTTAGTTGGCTGGATTATTTAAAACCAAATTTATAATTGGGTTAGCAAAACCTAGATTACGCGGTTAATGATAGAAAGCGATCTCTTCATGAATGAGAGAAACGCGTGCACTTTACACGCATGTGACCGCCGCCGTGCTTTGCGCAGAAACGTATCGTCGAAAGAAGAGGGTGGAACGTAATTCCTTTGCACCACGTGGTTACACACCCACGGGACTTGCTCTACCCCCAGTGACTCATAAGATTTATTGCTTTCTATGCAAGTACTACTAGACCTTCCCAATTTTTCGTGATGTCAGAACCGACTAAACATTCGTAGATTTTCATTTCGTATGATATGTATGATTGAACTGACTAAATTAGAATTTACTCGGTTTTCTAATTGCAAAATGTCAATGAACGATATTTCAGTTTAGTTTGGCGTGTGAATTGCGAACAACAATTGTTGTAGATGCATACCTGAGCTTGTCGTTTCTCGCAGGTGCAGTTCCGCAACTTTTCCAACTGCACCTCGATTAAGTAAAACGCAGTGTACTTCTGACTCTCCGGAGACAACGGTGAATCCGGCGATCCGAATCCGGAACTTTTGCTGCCGCTGTTCTTGATCGGACCTCCCGACACGTCCTTCACGTTCGTCGACGTATCCTTCAACGGTGATAGAGGAGACAGGGGCGAACCGATGCCTGAACTCTCCGAGCTAGAATTCACGAGACCCCGCCCGTTCGAGGCGTACTTCTTCGCCTTTGGTTTTGGAATCAAACTTTTCCCCTTCGTCGTGTCCAACTTCCTCGTAGCTCCGGCAACTCTCATAACTCTCGATGCCTTTGATCTCCATTCGAAGGATTCTCGATACAATCTCAGGCCGAAATCTTTCCTCGCATTAACTTTTAAGCTATCCATCGACGATCGTCGGCATGAATCGCGAAATTTATCGTCGTTTGTCGTCAATTCGAATGACAAATTAGTCGAATTCTTCAGTCTGGTTGTCTCAGTTTTGCCATTGCTGTCTTCTTCGTGAGATTCCTCGCGTTCCACTTTTCCCGTTCCTTCGTCCGAGTGCTTTGCAATTGAATTACAGAAGGTGAGAAATACTTTCTCGTCCGAGCTGCCAGCTAAATTTCGTTCGCTAGACGACAGATCTTTAAATTTTTTAGCGTCCTCGCTCTTTCCGCGTGTATCCTCTTCACAGGGGGTCGCGCAAGAGCGAGGGTGCTCTAAACCGTTTCCATTATCTTTAATGGCGGGATCTTCCATCTCGTTTGATCTGCGCTTACTCGCGAGGAATTCCGGGACGACGTTCTCATATCCCAGCAATCGGCTATCGAACGATTTCAGAAGCTTCAGCCCGTAACCACCGGCACAATCTTTTACTTCGTAATACTCTACGTTCTCGAAGGTATCGTTCGATATAGAAACTGGCGTGTTCAGTGACGTGGGCCTCCTTTTCACGGTGCCAGTCTCGTGACTGGGAGAATCCCAATCCACGTGGAACGTTCTTCTCTTAGACGACATGATAACATTGACTATTTTATATCCGTGTCGAAGCGGAAGTTTTGTCGACGCTTGGGTAACCTTATTCTCGATGAGAACACGCGCGAAGGTAAATTGTGCGATATTTGAATAGCCATTACGATCTTTTCCTCTTTCTAAATTATTACACGTTCAACACAACAAGAATAAAACGACGAAGTGAGCAAATAATTGGTAGGAACGAAGAATTTACGTCTATTTTATATCCGTGTCGAAACGGAAATTCTGCCGACACTTTTCCATTTCTGTCAATCTTCACTTGACTAACTATCACTGGACAAAGTCACTTGGGATTCGCTTCGTTTCTAGAAACTGAGCACCAAGCTTTAAAAAAAAAAAAGAGGAAAAGCGAAAGAGCGTGAAAGCTGGTCAACGGCCGGAGGCGTTGAGAGAAATCAGGAAGTTCGACTCGGCCCGTCAATGAAACAGATAAGCGTATTTTTGGGTTCTTGCACTCGGACAATAGATGCACTTGCCAAGGGTGCCTCGAGCAAACTGAAACCACCCCTCGGCATACAATCACCCTCCGGCGTTAGATCGGGCGCTAGGAACGAGCGTGTGCACATGGAAAAATCCATGGGACCCTAAGCACCTAGTCCAGCCCCCTATCATAGCTTTGGGGCTAAAAACTAATTACATTCGGCCACGGGGTTGGTGTATGATCGTGCCATATTGCAACGAGCAACACTCGTTCTTCACCAATGCGGTATTATGAATTCCACAAGACACGTCCGATCCACCGCTATGCAATCCCTGGAAACCCTTTCGATCGCTCGTCTGTTGACACAAACGATCAGCCTTGCTTGTTATCTATGGTGTTATCTTTGCTATCGAAAGCAAAATACTCGTCGGAACTTTCTCATAATATTTTTCTTTTTTTTCTAAATTAAATTAAATTCAAGCGGTAAGTAAGAAATTGAGAAACATTCGAAGTCTTGGTATCTTGAAAGTCTATCGCCAGTAGTTTAGTCAGTGATAATAGATACTTCGTCTTATCGGGCAGGCTCGATCTTATTGCTTTCGTAACGGAATGCCCGCTGCCATGAATATCATTTGGATAAAATCTCATCGGGTCTACCCAGCGAGACCGTAATCCAGGGTCTCGAAACCCCCAGTCACCACATCCCCTAACTCTTCATCTGCACCGTAAAAATAGAAGAGTGCGATACGGACACGCCTCGCGAATTTTTTTCCTTTAACCGCGACTAAACGTACAGATATCATTTTCCCTATTTTCGTTCAAAATTTTGCTCTTCGCTCGATTGAGAGAATAGTGCTTCTCCTCGGTATAGTTTCTAAATACAGTGTTTACAACATTTATACAATGCAAGGAGAGAATATTTGTACAAATTTATACAAATTATTGTTGCGTAAATTTGAACGAGAAACGATACGAACGATATAGGAAAATTGAGAGGCGTACGCGCTTAAGCGTTGAAAATGAAGGGTTCACGTTATGTAGGATTGCGTGGGATATGTTTTGACGTTGATTTTGCGAGGGATCGCGGTAACATAATGGACCTTCAGCGCCGACATACTGGTCCCTTCCATCAAGCTACACCGATTGTCCTGTTCCCCGGATCACCGGCACAGAAACACCAGCGCAAAATGTAATCCGCAAATATGAAAAACCACAATAGAGTCATAAAGCAGAGACGAAATAGTGGCTTTTTTTTTTTTATCGTTGAAATACAACCAAAAGAAAAAAAAGGGGGCAGGGGGGAACGAGGGGAAAAAATGGCAGACGACAAAGTTGTGTGTATTTTTTATGTTTGCGACATTTTTCACAAACGTTACGGTGATCTTTTAAGCAAGGTACTTTCGTTTCCACGATGTTGAAATCAATAATTTTTGATTGCACAACATGACTCATACTGACAATGAGGAAGCTAGTCGTACTTTAGAAACGAATCGAACCTCCCCTCTGGAACAAAGTCCTCGCTGGCATCGTGCCTTCGGCGAATAAACGATCCGTGCCGAACAGGTCTTAAGTCATTATTTTTTTTGAGAGCGTGGCAATCCTTCGTCCTTCCCTCGGCTGCACGTTTCTCGAAAATGTCCATCCGCAAGGAAAATTATTTTTAAAGTATCTCACTGCACCGAGAAGTAACTCTAGATTTTGAAAGTTGTATCCCGAGTTATTTCTACGATAAAGATATATTGGCAATTTGGAGATTCAAACTCGAGGGTTGAGGAATAAAAAAAGGTATTTTACGTCAATAACGTTATATAAAATATCGTTATATTCAATAATATATTTAATACTAATTTTTTTTACATATTAATATTTAAATAGTTTATATGTAGAGCATAATATTGAAAATATTAGTGAAATTAAAAATTTTTAGATATCTAGAATAAATAAAAAATTTTAATTATAATATTTGTATTAAATTAAGAAATAAAGATTTTTTAAATCCATAGTTAAAGTTAGAAGCTTTATTTTTTCAATAAATTAAAATAGAGGAATTTTATTGTTAATAAAAAAAAATTGAATTGTTATTCTGATTTAGAAAAATATATAAATAAATTATCGAGGAATAAAAAAATCACCAGTATTTACTGGTGAAAGCTGCTTAATCCGTTTCGGGTTCGCACGCGAAAAAACAACAGAAAAAAAAAAAAAGAGAAAAGAGAGAGAAGAAATCTCGAATCCACTTGCGGCCTGACCGCCAAGCTCGTGTATTAACGAATGGGATTTCGCGGGTCGGAGCTTACAACTTATAATCCCGACACATCCCGTTATAGGTTACCCGCTCGGCTCGTCCGAAGATTAAGCTTGCACCCCGTGTTGCACACGAGGAATAAGCATCCCCCATGGTGCTCTGCATCACTTGCCAATTCCCCACCCCTTCTCGCCCCCACCCCCCCTCTTGAATCAGCTTAAGCTGTGCACGCGTGCATGCGTCATTTAGCCGGCGTTTTGCTCGCGTAAACGCATCGAATATTATACAATCCCGACTACAATATTGCCGCGATCGAGCCAGTAAATTGAATCTCGGGCAGGCAAACGAGTCTCGATAGGAAACGTGTCTTTCAGGCTGCGCCCTTCGCACGTGATTAGAATGACCATGCGAATCACGATCGAAGTAATATTGGTTTAAAGGCAGCGGGCGTCGAGTACGAAATTATCTCGATGATGATAATAATAATTTGATAGCTGGATAATGGATTAATGGATCGAAACGATTCGATTTGTTTCGAAGCAACGTGCAACGACTCGATTAAATTTTCAAATTCAATAAAAGGCGATGCTTTAAAAGAAGAAACGTTTGTCACAATCGATTTGTAAAATATCCGATATAACTTTGTCGTTATTATATATAATACAATATATAATTATATAGTCAATATATATAATACAATATAATTAGTCGACGTGAGAAACGCGTTTATCGACCGATCGTCAAGAACTCGACGGATAAGCCAGGATCGAGTGGAAGAGGGTTAAGTAGCCTACGTAACTTACCGACGTATCTCGAGAGATGGAGCTTTCGAGGCACTGAAACGCAAACGGTAGGTCGAGCTTACGCGCGCTCTGCTCCCACTATGGATTTGCCATTAATTCGAAGCCCCGGGAAACTTTTGTCCCGCACGCGCGCACCCTAGCGCGTTCAAACTACCTGCGGCTTTCCTCCTCCTCCGCGAAAAAAGAAAAAAAAGAAAAAAAAAGAAGAAGAAAAAGAGAAGGACATCCTAGAATGAAATACTATCTGGCAGAAAGCAATTTCGTCATAACTGTTTTTTTTTTTTTTTTTTTTTTTTTTTTTAAATTTTNCAAATTTCTCTGACCCACGAATGAATTCGCCGGTGTCGAATTGAATTTCAATGCCAATGTCTCTAATCTCTAGTTAGTATCGCGTAATAAAAGAACAATAGCGGATGTGAATGTGTCCGAAGAAGTTTCTGAGAATGTGTCAGCCGACTAAATCTAGCGTCAAAGTGAAATCAAAGTTGAACACTCGACCAGAGAGGGAGAGAAAAGAAGGAAAAAGAGGGGAACCGGTTCCGCGTAACGGTAGAAAACGATATAGCGTTTTCACGTCGGCGAACCGGCACGAACGTGGAGGGCGGATTTTCCCACGTGGCCGTTAGATCATGCGCGCCCGGTCCCGGGGAAAGTTTAGTCCCAGCGAGCCGCGTTTATTGCGACCGAGTATTACCTTGACTCCTGGAGATAGGGGAATGGAGAACGGCACGCCGCGCCGAGCAGCAGAGCATTACCAGCGGATCGACGCTGGAAAAGCGAAAGTTGACTTTAAACTTTCAAGGGGATCGTTCCGCGTGCCTCTAAAGCTTTTGCTTTTATTTATTTATTTTTTTTTCCTTTTTTCTTCTCTCTCCATTTCCGCAACGGAATATTTCGATATAAACCACATTAACAGTCGCGGATCGGTGTTGACGAATTTCGTTTGATATCGCGACACTCGCTCTCAGTCATTTACGGCCGAATCGTCAGACGAATTAATCGCGACAAGATTAATCGTCGTGTCTCTTCCACTGCACAAAAATTCCGAACAACACGTTGAACGAAAATTCTTAGAACATTTATGAATATTCAGCATCCACAGTGAAGCATACTGTGTTATTCACAATAAATTTAGAACAAAGTAGATCTTCGGTATGGTAATGATTTACCGTACCGGTCGAAATAAAAATACGCGGACTCATTTTTCTCGACGAGCCGTGTTTCGAAGGGAACCACGTGCGTTCCAGCGTCTCGAGAAAAAGACTAATTGCCCGGACAAGATTGCGCTGACGCGCGTGCAGAAACGAGAATTAATTAATCTTGATCGTTGGCCCCCACCGGTAGCGTGTTTACCTACCGCTAATATTCAATTTTTCATTTCGTGTTGAACACGCGAGCCAAGTGGGGTATCGAAGACTCGTTAGAACGCGGACGAAGGACAGGATGATCGTTCGGTTTTATACCTATACACCGCTATCTTTCCTTCGTCTCTCCTCTATCCCTCTCCACCCTTGCGTCGCATACTATCACGCATGCCTTCACTAGCTCGCCCTCACCTCGCCGCCGAGAACAAAACTTTCGAGAATTTGCACGCACGACTGCTTTTTCCTCGTTACCTTTCTGCCGCGATGCGATGCGATACGATAATTCATACGCACCTGTAATTGTTCACAGGGACTTTTCATTAGTCGCATTTCAACGCTATTGACCGCGTATTGTCGTATGTCGTCGGGCAAGCAGGTATTCTGTGCACATTCTAACGAAGATTTTCTCACAATAGTCGAAACAGAAATTTAGTAGAATTTTACCATTTTGCATCTTAGTAAAATAAACCTCTGTTTGGCGCCATAAGAGGTAATGTTTATTGCAACATTGTTTGGTATTTGTTTACGATCCCAAGTATCTTTTCTGATGCGCAAATATAGCACGTTTTACTTTACTTTATTTCTCGGGGGGGGGGGGGGGAATTTTTNGGGGGAATTTATTAAATATAAAATTTATTATTTATTTCAATATCTTTAGTATACAAATCTTTAGAGCCTCTTTGTGATGATATAACAAAGTTGCTTCAAATCCTTGTTCTGCACTATTTTCGAACAATCGTGAATGCTCATGCCGATATAGTTTTTCACCCCTCACCCTTTGTGTTTCATCTCGAAACAAATTGAAATTACTGCCTGTTTACAGACAAATATTCTTTCATCGTAAACATTCTTTCGCTGCGTGAAAGGAATGTTTACGGTGAATTACAGAATGTCTGACCACGTAATGGGTTACACTACTTGTTTTAACACTAGAACTACCGACAGTTGAGACGTAGCTATCTCTACGAAAATCAGTGAAAATGATTGGTACTGGTATAAGTAGCCATGATACAAAATTACTTTTATTTTAAATAAATAAAACAAGATTAAAGTTCATTATATTAATCCTTTAGCTATCCCTGCAAAAGTCATTACATCATTGCGAAGGAGAAAAATGTAGCATGAAGTAGGAATTTTAAAATAAAGTTGTCAAAATGACTGGTGTGGTAGTTCTAGTGTTAAGAATCGTAGTGTCTTCCTGTCATACAACGTTCTCGATCGTGATATTAAAATAATCGATTTCACGATAATGTGCGAAACTCTTCTCGACAAGTTCCCTCTCAAACGAGAGCTGCAAAGTCCTCCCTTTACGAACGAACGTGTACGCGTTGTTGTACATGGGTTCGCCATTATCCCTGCTGTTATTTTTGATTAAAAATTACGAACAGGCTGGAATAGGTTTCGCAGTATTTCCAGTGGAAACGTCACGATTTCTTTCATCGTTCGTTTAATTTTGTCCCAATATCAATTGCAATAATTCTGATTCATCAATCATTTAAAGCGTCGATCAACTCGGATGAACTTTGAAAAATTGTCGCGACATTTTACGCCTTAAGGCGGTGATTTGGTAACCGTGTTGTTAGTTTTCCCGAGAGAAGAAAAAAAGAAAAAGAAAAAAAAATGTAAGATTCTCCAATACATTCCTAACGAAATGATGTGACGCTGGGACGGGGTATCACCATTTCTCTTTCTTTCTTCCTCTTTTTTTTTTCTTTTTGCCACTGGCGAACGAATCTTCCCAAAGGTACCCCGAAGAAGCGGCATTAGGGCTTAGAATTTGAAACAGCCCGGGCCAACCAACCAACGAAGCCTTGGGGTTGGAACGTTACAGCTGCTGTCACATAAATATCCCGGAAACCCCTCTCCCCGACCCCCGAATTCTGGAGGCACGGGTGGTCCTCCATGCCTGCCACCTCGACCCCCTACAAGTCCTCGCGTAAAGTTGCAGAAACTGCCGGCCTGGTATTGATTCTCAATTCTTACAACGTGAGAAAGTGAGAACAGAGAAAGTAGAGATTGAGAGAGCGAAACGAAAGAAAGTGGACGGAGGAGGGTCGAAGGTCGGGAAGTTTCAAGGTTCCGCGTGTCAACCTTGCTTCATGCTCGCAACATTGATAGTCGCCGCGTTGGTAGCGACGAGACACGTGTCTCTGCCGAGAAGCTTGCAAGAAGCTGCCGAAGAACGTCTCTTGGAGTTGGATCTGAACTTCGAAGTTCATCCAAATTTCGAGTAATACGCGTAAGAGGGAGCCGGCCGGTTAGTTTTAATGCCATTAAAGTTGTAGCTCGGCTGCATAATAACGTCCTGAAGAAGGCTCGTTTCGGGATTCGGCAACCTTGACTAAATTGAAGCAGGCAGGCAATGGCACGATCAAATTCAGCCTCAGATTCGCAGTTTCAGTAAAGGGTAGTTTACTTTGAAATTCACTTCCGCTTTGGGTCGGAATCGGGCCGATTTTGTTGTCGAACTGTGCTCGATCGAAACAGAACAACGTCCATCTGCGAATTATTAGTAACATATTTCTCTCTTCGTCTTCTCAGAGCATTAAAAGATTGCTGAAGAAAGATTTTCGTGCGTGACACTTGATCGTAATTTAACCCTCTTTGACCCTCGACTAGCATCGTGTAAGGGGACGTCATACTTAAATTTAGCTAAAAATCCTAAAATTTTTTCACAATTATAACATGAGAGGAATAATAAAATTTCAAAAGAAGAACATTCATTGGGGATCATTGAATACGATCTAATTATCATTCGAATGATTCGGGATAATTCAAATAAACTAAACTTCTTACTGCTCTTTACGAAAGTATTTTATAAAACAGCGAAAGAAATTTTAAACAAAGTCACACATATCAAAGGAATACAATCGATAAAATTTCATGCTTCGATACCATTCAAATAGGATGATCATTTCCAATGCTACATCATTTTATGCGAACTGATGCTTTACTCACTACTTTGTAAATAAATTGCTGGTAAATGGTACGAAGAATGTTTGTCAAAGAGCTGGAACTACCAGCTAAAGTATAAAAGTATAAAATTTGTGTTTTTTTTTTTAAATAAAACATTAAGGAGAAACTAACTCCATTCATTTTAAATTAAATTCAAGTCTCAAAAGTTTCAAAATAATTTTTAAGTTTCAAAAATTATTCCTCTCGAATGTTACGCAAAGTTACGGATTTATTTCAAATAAGATTCAGAAGTAATTTTTGGCCCACTCTATACATAACAAAGAGCTCCTGTCGATATACTATTTTAATGAGAATTTCACTACGTAAATTTCTAAAATTTCGAACGGAATTTTTATCATGAACTGATCTCCTCTTTAGCTAGTTATAACTCGATTAGTTGAATTTTCTTCTTGCGCCTTTTCTTCCCTCCTCCAGAGAGGATAGATACTCAGATGTAATACGATAATGAGCGAAATTAGGGACACGAGGAGAGCCTTTGATCGAAATTTGAAGGGCCATGCTATGCACTTTATACGGTAATAACGTGATTACCTATCCCGCAGCCAGTGTCCGATTTCACCGTGAGTACGTCGCGCAATTACGTATTTATCGCTGATTGCGATGATTTATGGGACGTTTAAGAACCTAACGAATAATTAATAGGGTAGCCGGGGTGCATATGTATATATAACTTTTCTCCCTAGTGTTGATATAGCAATTAATACCGACTTTTGATTTACTGCTGCCTTTATTCACCTATCGCGATACCGGGGATTTCCTTATTTATCTCTCGCTCGTACAAGCCTGATATTCAAATTGGCCGGAGGAAACGTGAACAGTTTCGTGACAGCTGTTTCTCGCTGCAAGTCGACATTAGAACGCGTTTCATTAAAAGGAAGAGAGAGAGAGAGAGAGAAAAAAAAAAGAAAGTGGTAATTTCGAGCGAAAAATTTTCTTCGACTCGAACGTTGGTCACTTTTTTAACACTAAACGTACCAAGCGGGGTCAAATGACCCCTTTTCAAACTTTAAATAAAAATACATGTTTGAGTATTTTATTAGAAATCAGAAGTTATGCTGCAAATTATTTCCTTTAATAAGTTAAGAA
The DNA here is from genome assembly GCA_002806875.1 of Lepidotrigona ventralis hoosana. Classification (NCBI taxonomy): domain Eukaryota; kingdom Metazoa; phylum Arthropoda; class Insecta; order Hymenoptera; family Apidae; genus Lepidotrigona; species Lepidotrigona ventralis. Next base: position 30,129 of record NIPQ01033031.1, read on the forward strand.
TTTTTTTCTAAAAATCAACGTTTATTCATAAGGGGTCAAATGACCCCTTTTCAAAATTTACTTTAAATAAAATTAATTAAATAAAAATATATATTTGAGTATTTTATTAGAAATCAGAAGTTAAGTTGCAAATTATATCCTTTAATAAATTAAGAATTTCTTTCTAAAAATCAACGTTTATTCATAAGGGGTCAAATGACCCCTTTTCAAAATTTACTTTAAATAAAATTAATTAAATAAAAATATATATTTGAGTATTTTATTAGAAATCAGAAGTTAAGTTGCAA
>NIPQ01033036.1:0-11945 GCA_002806875.1 Lepidotrigona ventralis hoosana
GAGAGAGAGAGAGAGAGAGAGAGAGAGAGAGAGTGTTTCAACGAACGACATCTCCCTCGCGATCGGCAAGTGTGTGCAGCTGTGCGCGCGTCTCCTCTCTGTGCCGAGAATCGGTACACTATTTTTCAGAATGATTTCACAACCTATTAAACTTGTCGGCGATCGACAGGAGGGTGCTCGAGTACAATTTGTCGCGTGGTCGGCTGTCGATAATTCGAAAATATATATGTACAAGGGGGAGGGGGATCGAATCTCGTACATCGAATCGATCGATAGAGTGGGGGGGAAAAAAAAATTGTCACCAGCCTAAACCTCGTTGAATTTATCTCCCTTGTTTTCCCCAGCCTTGCACCACTTTCAAATTTCCCTTCCATCGGTCGGTAACTGTTCGCGTGTGTCGTGCATAGAAACATTCAAACTACCGAGCGTTTCGATGGCTGCCCGATCCGGATTTTAATTTGACTGTGGAAACATCGGGGAACAAGATGGAAGGCGGCAGGCAGCTAGTCGCAAACAACGGAGGTATGAAAAACACTTGTAGAAATTCGTCTACCGATCTCATCTGCCGATGAGTTCGTCAAGTCCGCCGAATCGGCCGTGTCGGGTCAACTAAACCAAAGTAGGCTGAAAAAAAAAGTCACAACGCTGCGAGATCATTTCCTCGGTTTCTAGTAAATAATCTTCGCCGACTCGATCGAAAGGTTGTTGCGAATAGAATGTACGATCAACTTGAACTACTCAGAACGAATTTATAATTCAGCTCGTCTCCATCGGAATCTGATATACGCCTCTTTAATTGGAATCGCGAGATGACGTAGGAATTTCTAGTTCAGTCACGTTCAAGGATATCTTATCGGAGGTTGTTCACTTTCAGACGTTTCGTCGTTTCTCGGGCTGTTGATAAAATTCCAATTTGATAATCGCAGGGAACGTGTCTTCTTAATGAAAATACAAATAATATAAGAAGACCTTTCATTTTCATTCGTTCGATACGCTGTGACGTTTCTCAAAACGTAAAGAGACAAAAGACGCCGGGAGGAATTCTCGCCTTGATAAATTCAATTAATAATCGCAGATTATTCATTTCGCCGTGGCCGTTGCAATGCCACCTGCGACACTGGCGAAGCTGGCTGCGCCGCTTTGCAAACACCGCTCGGACATAATTCCGACTGGAAATTAAAACAGAAAATCCGATTTTCTTAAAAAACCGACTTAATGGAATTACATCGACACCGGGGATTAACCATTCCGTTGGTCACGGCCGGGACACCTCGTTTGCATTGCAGCTCGTCCGTGTACATACATTATCCTGTCGCTAAGTGATGCGAGGACTTCATAGAGATGGAAGTGTGCCGGGCACGGTAGACACTGAAAATCCTCCGGTACACGTTCGCCCTGGTCGACGGCTGAGTCGAGAACGTCATTTATATTCATTTAGTCGGTCTACCTCGGCTATACTTATACGAGTATTGGACAAGTATCCTCTCCCCCCTGCTGTCGCGAGAGAGTTAGCCAGGCCACCGTAGAGCTTCGAGAGGAAAACTTTAGCTTGGAAACAGCAGCACCAGCATCAGTGCCGCCGCTAACACCGGCCGCTGCCACGGCCCTAGATTAATCTAAGACTCTGGACGTTCCAACTCTCTCTCTCTCTCTCTCTCCTCTGTTACGTATCTTCGTACAGGCGGGGGCGGGGACAGGAGTTTGCTTGCAACCAGCTTTCCACGGCTTCGCCACGGTGAAACTGGTATTTGTTGCAGTGTTATTCAAATTAGCGCGGGAGCAAGCAAGTCGACGGATCCGCCCGTTCGCGTTTTTCTTTGCGTCAGCGAGCGTTTTCAAGAAGGCTCGCCAAGCCCCGGGGACGAACGTTGATCCGGGACGGGAATGTTAATCCGCCGACGTCGGTGGAAGCGCGCGCAGGGCGCGTCTCATCGTGAGAGTTCTCTCCGCAAAACACGAAGACAACCTGAACGGCCCAAGTTTGACGTTACGTCTTCTTCCTTCTCGAAAGTAATAATTGAGTCATCTTGCGTAAAGTTCCGGGGAACCGCCACTTGTTATTACGTAATTAAGGCTGGGGACTTGTTCCGCTAATTAAGGAAATCTTCAGCGAAAGTTTCCGTGATTATTCGACTTCTGGCCTCGTCTGGCTCCCGCCCCTCCTACCCGCCCCTATCCTTTCTGTTACTTTTTAATTTTCCTCCGTGATCCTCCACCCGCGACAAATAATTCCAAGCCGCGGCCGTCGAATCGAAGCGTTAAAACCCGTTTTTTGACTCTTCTTTTCACTCCGCGGAGGCTCTTTCTTTGCCAAACAAAAGTTACTCGTTGCTCGTCCCGCGTCAACGACCAGCTGACGATGGTGCTTCGCGCTCACCGCCGCCGTGTTATTTGTTTCCCGTGAACGGGGATCTTTCTTCGTCTGACGCACTTAGTTGCAAGATTGATTGTCCCGCATTATTAAACCCAGGCTCTCTCTCGTCGGCCAGCCCAATAACTGTCATGCGAAAGTCATCTGTTCTACGACCGGTGCCGGTGAACCGGGCTCCAACATTTTATTAAAGTCGCCAATTTTTCGCTACGCAGCTGCACGCTTCGTGATTCGATTTACGCCTGTCGCCGGGACCAGTATAGTCTCGCGTCACTGACGAGAGAGAGAGAGAGAGAGATCCCCGGCGGCGATTCGACCGGTGCCCCGGCTTTTAATGAACCGAAAGCCGCGCCGAAGAAGGAAAGTCAACAGGTGAGCAAGAGCCGAGAAGCCGAGGGAATGCGTAATTTCACTAAGCCGCGGCGAAGCAAGAAAACGATACGTACGGCTAATCGTTTTATAAACAAAACGCGACCGGAAACGCGTCGTAAACTGGCAACAAAGGCCGCGCCATTTTCCCGAATAAATTTGATAGCCGTTCGCTCTCTCTCTCTCTCTCCTTGTTTCCTCGTCGCTGTTGCACGAGCTTTTCGACCAGATCGCGTCGCGTCGCCCGCCTTCTCTCTCTCTCTCTCTCTCGCATGGACCTCGTCGTCCGACGTCGAACAATTGCACCCGCACAAAAAGCTCGTTTAAAGCTCGAGTACTTCTCTATATCTGCCGGCTGGCCGAAGAATCGTATACGTCCCCGCATTAACGGGCACAAAGGGCGTCGTTACCGCTTACAAATTGCGGATGCGCATCGAGCCGCGGCAACGGCCAAGCCAAACGGTGTACGCCTCGCCGGCATTCGACGCTAAGCCGGCTTACCGACCCCTCCTCGCGCGCCGCGATACGCGCTCTCCACCTTCGCCGTTTATGCTAACTGACGCGATGAGCTACTTTGCATTAATCGTTTTCGAGAAGTCGGCCGGCAGGCGCGCCAGCGCGATGAGATAGCTCGTTTACCTCGTCGCTGATTTCAACGAAACCGATCGACAGATAGACACACGTACGTTGGAGTATCTTTCTCCCTGATCGCTCGATTAGAAGTGCGACTTTTCAATTCGGTGTGCTTTCAGCCAAGTGATTTTCGAGTTCGACGCGTTTTCAACCACTTTCGCATCGAACTAACGTAGAAACTGGACAAGCACAGCGTTGCTGGCGCCACGATCGCCGAGCCGTGCTCCGCTGTAAATCATTTGCGTGGAGTAACGTTTAGGCAGCGTCGTAAATCGCAGTAGTCTGTCACAGGCAACTTGGAAAACAATCGAATCCGATTGGCTGCAGTCAACTTCAGACTTTCCTATTAAAAAGACGCGCACTCTTCGTCGAGATAAAATATATAAGTACTGTCAACCGAAATTTCAACCAAACTTGCGTGAATCAATTACTTGAAATGGTAGCGTTTAAATATAAGTTAGCTATTAGCGCAATGACATAGGAAACAAGGATTGAACGTCAAATTTTATCGCAAAGAAAATTGCAATTGAAAGCATCACTCTGCCACTGGGGACAAAATCCCTGTCGCGTTAGATGCCTCGATCGCGATTCAAACAAAAAGAAGAGATCGCGATATTTTCTTCGACAATCTTAAAGTAACGACGATCTTCCGCGAAGATCAGATCAACTGGAGTTCGAGGGGTAAATCTTCGAATATCGTCCACGCGACTAGATTCCGCTGGAGGGGAATCAATGAGAAGATATATGGAAATAGCTGGAAGGTTGGCCCGGCTCCACGGCACGCGGCGCGTCCTTTATGCAATTACAGTTTTTGCGCGACGCCGGAAATATGGACACGAGAACGCGGACCGGCAGCGAGGGTTGGAAAAAAGACGGAGGCAGAAAGAGGGAGGAAGAAAGCTGCTGGCGGCAGCGAAGGAAGAGTGGATAATAGCCGGGATGGAATTGTTCCACGAGCAAAAAACCAATCCATCTCAACGTGTTATCGAATGGTTGAGTATTCGCTGACTCTCGGCCATCTCTTCTTCTCAAAATGCCAAACGCCTCTGTCGTTTTGGCGAACGACTCTGCCCGAGAACTCTGTAACGAGTGCCGCGTTAAACCAGGAGAGTCGAAGTGCGATCGAGTTGCAATAACGTGATCGCGAGTTACAATAACGGTGCAAATACGCCGAGCCCGACGATACGTATCGGATCGTTTGCCGGTGCCGGATGATTCTCGCGTGGTGCGGCGGCAGGTGTCGAGAGCCGTGTAATTTCGCGTCGCGTCGACTCCATGAATTTCACGCGATTATCGAGTCATTGAAATATACAAATAGGTGGGAAATGATAGATATCATCGGTCGGTGGCGCTGCATTTTTAATAACCGTGTCATCGATCATCCCCCTCGGGAGGATTGTCATTCCGTTCGGCGAACGGCGCAGTGCGACGCGACGCGTACGAGAGGAACCTGTTAACGTTGTCCGGTTTTTAACGGGTCCATTTACCATAAACGAAATACGAGCTCGTTCTTCTTTATTTTCCTCTTTTTTTTTCTTTCTTTCTTTCTTTCACTCGATAATGGATATTTTTTTAACGGGACTCGCTGCAAAACGACGCGTTATAATGAACCCGACCATGCAGTGACGATGCAGTACGGGAATATAACAGGTCCGCAGGTTTTAATGAGCAATTAACCGGAATGGGAATTTGATGAATGACGAATTGAAATAATCGCGTATAATCGGTGTAAATAATTGTCGATTTCGCGCGGACGAATTTCGACGGGCGAAATTTCCACGAACTTTATGGAGTTCGAAAGCCCGCGGAATCGGAAAAACCGCGTCCCGTAAGAGTTCGAGCAACTTGAAACGCAAAGATCACCAGGTCGACGAGCAATGGTATGCTCGTCATAAATTATGCATTACCGACACGGTATTAAAGGTAACGTGGCTTCAATTAAAATTCGCCCCCTTAACTGGATCACCGCAATGCGGCGGCATCGCCAAAAGTCCGATTCGCTCCGGTACCGATCGAGGAGACGGTATCGTTCTCCGTTATTTTCGCTGCTCGAATCATTATCCTGGCGGGAAAAACAATTTCTCTCGCCCGTGTCCTTTTTAGACCGGGGACCCCGTGCTGCCTGTCGAAAGGCACTTGAAATGCATGCGTCACCGTCCGGTTCCCACTTAATCACCATGGAAAAGTTGTTACGGGAAATTTGACGAACAAAAGTTGCTGCTGTCCTCTGTCTTTCGCCCTTTCACTCTTTCTCCCTCTGTCCCGCTTTCGTGTCTACGAAACGGCCACAAAACCGTAGTTACGGCACTAATTTCAGCAGAATAATTGCGAGGAATCCCCAGCTGTAATCCTTTCCGAGCCTGCAGAACAAACGGGTCTCCGTCGTGTCGGGAAAGCGAGAAAGCGAGAGAGAGAGAGAGAGAGAGAGAGAATACCTTTGGTGAAAGATGACACAACGTAACGACGATGACACGGTCCGGCGAGAAAGATGGAACGGAGAAGACGAAAGGGACGGGGGGATACGGAGAGAAAATAACGTCTGGAAAGGACGGTGCAATTAAACATTTTGTTCCCGTTCAACAGCGTACAAAACCGCGAGCACTTGACCCATTTCCAAAGTGTAACGCTCCCTGCACTTTCCCTCTCCGACTNTCACTTTCCCTCTCCGACTTTTCCCTCGGCCGCAATTTATCATTGCAAAATGACGAGTGCCACCGCCCGAAAAGGGTCGACGAACGCTCTCGCAACGGATAATATTATCCCGCTTCGCGTGCCTTTTCACGGTGGGGATCCCTGGCTAGGGATCTTTGAATACACTCGCGCCTTTTCATCCGCAGAAACAGTATACAAGTGTGTGTGTGTGTGTGTGCGCGTGGACTAATTGGGCGGGAACGTTCGCCTCTCCACCGATCCAAGAACCCTACAAAAGCCATCGATCTTTCTCTTTCTTTCGATTCTTTTCTTTGGATTCGGTTGCCTTTCGGCTCCCACCGCGATCCAAACTGCCGCGAGTCCGCGAGAGCTTTCCATCTCCAAATGGAAATTTCCCAGTGGAAAGTCGGAAGGTTGCACGGTTGGGCGATTCGAAGCCCGGGGAGTAGAGGCCGTGTCTCGATTATCGCGTAATTTTAAGGCCGACGGGTAAACCGAACGCGCAACGCATTAATTAAAGGTGCAAACGATCGGTTGATCGTTAGCAGGCCCGAAGCGAAATTTCGTGTTCCGGGTTTCTGGCCGGCGGTTTTCCAAACCGCTGGGAAAGAAATCCGTCTTGGAAATAGTTTGGAAATACGTCGGGGAATACCTCGAGTTTCCCGCTTGACGGCGATATTGCATTTCAACCTTGAGGGAGGAGGCTGAAAGGGCGAAATTAGAGTGGTGCCGAGCATTAAGCCACCATCGTGCTCGTCATCTCGAGCATCCGCAATCGCTGATAACTTGTAGTGGGGATCCTCGACTTGACCGAAGAATTCAAAAGGAGAAAGAGAGAGACTAGGACCTGATATCGATTCAAACCCGATCCGAAATGTACCGAGCTCACGACCTTGTTACTTCTATCCCCCCCTTTTCCATCCATGTGTACTAATTCTTTTTAAATCGATACACCGATGGAAAATAATTCTATACTTACACGAATTAAAAAAAACGTGGATTTTCTTTTGGATATTTTCCACACACATACACACTGTATGCATTTCATAAATTTCTGAAATCTCAAATTTCCCATGAATACAAGAAGAAGAAGAAGAACCGTAAAAAAAGGAGGTTGTCTACCGAGTATTAATCCAATTACGCGACAGTGTAAGTCTCGAGTAGTTGAACGACACTCATCCCCCTCATCTGTACGAAAGAGGAAGACAAAAGAGAGGGGAAGAAATGATTCACGGCAGAGCGAATTCCTATGCTATCCTAAGACCCTCACAATTAAAAACAGTTAAGGACACCTCCTCGTAACAAGCTTCGGTCTTGCACACTCTCGCCGAGGCTGAAGCCCGGGAGGGGGGAAACTGTATATCCCCGTAGCCGGAAGGACTAGAATTAAGCCAGCTTCACCAGCTGCCGTTTCTCAACGGAATCGCGCGGGTAAGGAATAAACCGCTCAAAAGATAACCCACTTCTTCGACGCCGGTAATTGTCGTCCATAAAACCGGCTTTGTGCATCGGGCTTGCGAGATAAAAATTTTACAGATTTCGCAAGCGGTGAAAGCGGCGCGTTTCGTGGCTTCCGGTATTAAGGAACAGCTGGAAAGCATCCGGAAGCTGTAAAATCGTGTAACAAGCGGCGATAACGACGGCCGAACCAGCCAGTTTACGATTCCTCGCATGGGAACCTTCCCTCCTTTCAGAATGGTTCTTCAACACCGACCGGAACTTGCAACTGCTGATCGAAAGATGAAAGATCGGACGAGTTAATCCCTTGCAGCGTGAGTTCATTCTACGAAGAATAATAATAACTGAACGAGGATTATAACAATTAAACTATCGTGGAATATGCGCATTGCAAGTGACGATAAATATCTGTAATACCACTTAGTGGTGGATATGAATTAATCAGAAGACAAGTATTGTTCGTTTATTATCGTAGCAAGAAAATACCATTTTCATAAGTTTACAAAAGATAATGATAATTGAATAAAAATTATAATAATTGATCTATCGTGGAACATTGCGGAGAAAACGCTTGTATTAAATACACGTATTAAAAATGACGTGATAAATTGATTACAGAATAAGTGTTATTTGCCTGCAGCAACAAACTATTCGCTTGGAGGGGAAAGTTAAATGAATTCGAGATCCGTCTTTTCGAGGAATTAAATTCTGAACATGTCGCCCATTGACGACAGCGTGGAACATTTTGTTTCACAAAATGTTTCGTGCCCGAGTGTTTAAAGAATTAAAAACGCCACGAGTGTTACAGATAGACAGCGGGAAACACGGGACGAGGCGGTACGTGGCTGCAGCTGTCACGAACTCTGTACTCGCGGCAGAATTCCGACGCGTGTATGGCGTGTATGGTACACGAGCGGCCGCGTGGCTACGTGTGTCGCCGCATAACTAGTCCTCGCTGCTGAAAACACGACGAAGGTAATTTTTGCCATTCGTTGCTTGGCCGCTGATCGCTCGGCCGAGATACGGTTAATGTTCGAGCACGAGCCCAACCGCCGTGTCTCCGAGTTGCACCAGTGTATTTGCACTCGCGATAACGACGATGAATGTCCGCGAGCAGCGCGGTATTATTTTGAAATTTTTATCGCGTTCGCTCGTCACTTTCTCGGCCCGGACGAGCGTGCTCAAGAGAGCGGAATTTGAGGAACGTACGACACGTGAAACGCTAGGAACGTGATGCTCCGTGAAACGAGGATAGATGCGTCGGACGTTCTATCGTTGACCCGTGTCACTTGGAACGAAAGGATTTCACTGAGAACGATGCTATGATTTGGCCAGGGCGATTGTTCGATAGAGGGAACTTCTAACAGCACTTTCCATCGTACGAAAGAGGAAGATACGAAAGTCAAAAAATCCCTGCGGAATTTAATGCGACCTCAGCGTTTCAAATCAACGTTTATTAGCGGCAATTCATATTCTTAAGATAATTAGAGGCAGATGGAAAATTACTTCTCACATTCGGTATCGTAACGTTTCATACGCTCTCGTATGAATAAATGCATAAGCTTGAGTTTAAAGTCTGAATAAGAATCTACCGCGGGCGACCATTAACCGCTAACAATCCAAAGTCCGTCGGCTTCCCGGGATCCTTTAACGATTATTATTATCCGGTTCGGTCGTTGTTCTTCGTCCAAATCGAAAGAAGCATCGATGTTCGCGTGAACGATCACAGGAGAAAGATATCTCGAACGATACGCGGTTTCTGGTGAAATTAAACAGCGCGACTGGCCGTTGTATCGGTGTTTGAGAAGTGGGCCAACCGTGGGCGCATCCGTCGTCGCGCGTCCTTCGCCTGCCGCCTCTAAGAATACCGATATCGCGGCGATACACGAGTTCCCCCCCCCCTCCCCCGTAGTTGAAATGTAATATTTCTCTTTTCGAGAAAGAGCACGGAAATGCCATTAAACGGGCCGCGAGAAGCCAGCCAGCCAGCGTCGCACTCTTCATCGAATCGAGTTTGGAAGCGCGTCCCGAATGCCACCTAAAAGTTTACTATTTCATGAAGTATGCATGCCTAGCCGCATATGTGATTCCGCGCATGTATCGCGTGCTGCCAGCCACGCTGTACATCATAAAAATATCTTTGAGCGAGACGCAGGCACCACGTCTGCCGTGGAAAACGCTGGAAACACGTTGAAAACACGCCACGCTAATTGCGAAGATTCGTAAAGCACGAAGGTGGAACGACGCGATAGAGGAATCCTTGTGAGAGTGTGGCTACAGAAACAACGAGGAGAGATAGATTTCCGCGGAGCACAAGTGGAGGAATAAAAGAAAATTGAGGCTCGAGTCGATCCTATAAATACCAAGTGACAACTTCCGTATAAATACAGTCTACGCCGTGTGGTAGCCTATGGCGACGATGTGTACATTGGTGTACACTATCCACAGAGTCGATGGGATTTGAAAATTTTACACGCGTTAAGAGAGTGATGCACATTGATTTCGTGCCTCTCTCTCTTAGAAAATAAATGTGTGTTTCTATTTTTTATTCGCGTGTCGGCTGCGGGGAAGAATATTGCCTGCCGATTCCCACTCACTCACTCGTTCGCAGAGTGCGAATTTTTCCACCGAAAAGCAAAAACACCCATTGATCGTCCGTCGTGTGGCGAAAGAACAGCGGGATGCAAAGTCAAAAATCTCGGCGATATTCTGCAGGAGTGCTGCAATCTGAAGGATGTCTACAGACTCGCAGAGTGTACTCGAGCGGCCGATACCCATTTACGACTCGAGTAACCAGCCATATTATGTTGTTTGCTCGCTCTCGTGTTACGCGCGTCACACAGCTGCCACAGATCTCGTTTCCCAGATGTATTTCGCGCTGTGCGGCGTGCGCGAACGCGATCCTGCTGAACCAGGTATCCACCATTTGCGTTGTCGCGCGTCGAGACTTTTAATCGACCGTGTGTTTGGCGAGAAGAGAAAAAGGACGATCCTCGTAAGGGGTGTCAATGTAAGTTCAAAGGGTGAATTCCAACGGGCGGGCACTATCGCTTCGGCAGGGCAATTACGTCTACGACTTCTAGTAAACCGTTAAACGTATTTTGATCTCATAGCCGTTGGCTAATGGTTTTAACCCAGTTCCACAAACGCTTTAACCTGACCCTCGTCTCCTCCCCCCTCCCCCTCCGGGCTAACTTTCCTCGAGAAGAATTAACTTTCTCAGGCGATAGTGTAGACTATTTTCACGGCAACGGGCAAGAGAAAGGGAATTATTTTGTCGCCCGGATCGCCGCCCGCTCTAGACCTGTTAGACATCTTCTTCGTAATTTCGTCTGTCCGGGGGGAATCGATGGAAAAACGAAAAACGTCTCTAAAGACCGGCGCTGGATGTAGCTGGAAGCTTGATCCAAACTTCTATTTAACTTTATCCAACGAGAAGTATTATGATTTTCTTTTCAACTTTTATCGGACTCGTTGCTCGCCGAGCTTATCAAGAACCGACGGAAGAAACAACGTTACAACGGGATTCTTTTTTTGTTTTTTGTTCGCGATATAAAGTATAGTTTCTCGTTAGTCGGCAGTCGCAGTTCGACGATTCGTCGCGCTAAAAACGACACTCGTTCGTTAACGGGTCGCGGGGATGTGCAGTCGTCGTCGTCGTCGTCGTCGTCGTCATCGTCGAAAGAACGAGCGTCGTACGTGTTCCCAGCTGAAGAAAGTTTAGCTAGGTCTGATGCTTTTTGTTTCAAACCCTCCGCCCCCGCGTCGTGCCCGCTTTCATCTTTTGTACGGCTTCGTTCGTGCAGCAGCAGCAGCAGCGGAAACGAAAAACGCGTCGTTGTACGGTACGCGTGTGCATTCTGTATCAATTACGACACGGTACGATCGTGATTCGCCGAATAATCAAAAATTTCGTGAAGCGGAACAGAGAGAACAGCGATCCGGTTTCACTCGGAAATGTTATCGCTATGTTTTTTCTTTCTTTCTTTTTTTTCTCCCCTCCCCCGGCGATTTATCGCCCCAATATGTTTCCGCCCTGTTAATATTTCGCGAAACTGAATTTCATAAACGCGTCGGAATATACCTCTGTCTCTCGTTCGATATTATAAAACACGAGCCGGATATTTTTACGACAGCCTGCATCCCGAATATAATTAACGAAGATTTTTGCGAAACCGAGGAACGAACACCGGCACGGGAATCTTGCTGCGAGCGGAAAATCCGGATGCACGTATCATTTGCACGGTGTAAATCGAGTATGATCGTGTGTCGTGAACACGATGAAACGGACACGATAAAGCGGCTGTTCTAACGAGTGGCTTCTTTCGTTCGAGCGTGCTCGACAGTCAATGGCATTCGTTCGCGCCCATAGTTTTCAAAGCGATCTTTTTTTTCCTTTTCTCTCTTTCTCTCTTTTTTTCTTTCTGTTTCTTTCTTTTTTTTTCTTTTTTTTTTTTTTGAT
>NIPQ01033073.1:0-11928 GCA_002806875.1 Lepidotrigona ventralis hoosana
CGAATAAATTTTTTCGCGCGACAGAGAGTAACGCGGAGCGGAAAGAGGGACGCCGGTGGCCGACGTCGGGGTCGAAAAATAAAAAAAAAATAAAAAAAAAAAGGAACTTACCACCCTTTTGCAAGCTTCAGATACGTATGTATGTATGTATGTATGTATGTAGACATTTGCATGGGGGAGCTGCGATGCGAAATTTATGGTCGAATTACAGCTGACTATCGGCAATAGTTGGCCAAGACTAAAGCAGAAAAGAAAAAGTGCAAAAAAGAGGAAGGGGGGAAAAAAAGAAGGATCAAATCGGCCAAATAAATCTGTTAAACCTAATAAAAAGGGGAAACGGCCGGATATTCTATCGCGTTGTTAACTTTCGGTGTCAATAATGATTTAAGGTTCGTGGATACGTTCTCTTCTCGCGCAAACTTTCCAACTGTCGAGATATTAAATTGAAGATCGTACACGAAAAAAATAGTGGATTTCACGATAGAAATATTGGAGAATTTTTTGATTATAGGTACAACTTAAAACATTTACACATCAGTGCATTGTTACAGAAATATCAAATGACTGAATTATCGAAATATTAAAAATATTAAATTATTTATGAAAATAATTAATTGCAAAAGTTAATATAAATAGCTCGAATTAATAATTTTCCACTTGATCGCCATTGACATAACAAAAAAGTTCCATCGTTTCCTTCGTAGCAGAACCAGAAAAAAAGAAAACCATAAAAAAATCATTCATCGAAATAAAAAACAAAAGTTTTGTTCTTTTGATATATTTCTGCATTCTTTGCGATAAAAACATTCTTGGTTACCTAACTATTACATTCAAGAAAGCTTCTCGTCATTCCATTTCTGCAACAACCCCACGAAATCTGGCAACGACAGCCATTTACAAATATTCACCGGCGCGAGCTTGCTGATATTATTTTCGAATGCAATTCTGAACGAGCGGTCATAAATCCAGCGAGGAAAAAAAAGGAATTCGCGTAACCGCATCGCGTCGATCCTTCTCATCACGAATCCGACCCGGTAGAAACCGTGTAGTCTCTCTAAAAAAATAGACAGATCGAACAGTCCCGCTTTTGGTGTTTATATCTCGATCGGATTTATCAACGGACAGGATAAAAAAAGTGCGAAAAAAAAATTAGAAACAATCTTTTGTAAAATCAGAAACCGTAAACTTGCGTACAGATCTGCCGATATCGTTGCAATCATTAACGACATCGCTCTCGTTTCACGGACAAAAGTTACGCGAAAAGAAGCTTCAGACGGGCAAAAGCACGGAGAAATCAAAGGCAGGAGACAGAAGGAAGAATGCAGAAGGAGCATAGAATGATGGAGGAGAACACTGGTTAGTCGAAACTAATTGCAAGGCAAGACGAGACCGATAGCGACTTAATTAATTAAGGCGCATCCCCTTCCGGATTGTTGGCGCGTTTTACACTCGCAACGTTGACTAATGGCCCCGCTTGATTAATACGCGCTGCAGATGTTACGCAGCGACCTAAACATTAAGACTACAGTCGATTCAACGATTGAATTATCACGGACAAGCTGCCGAAGTATTAAATCGTACGCGACAGTCCCCGTGGCGTTCTCCGCGCTGCGCCGCGCCGCGCCGGCACCGTGCATCCGGATTGGCTTTGAATAACAAGTCCCTGCCGTCCGCCCCGCGTTATGAATTATGCATACGCTGCAAATCTAAAATAGATTGAAAAGAGATTCGACCGATCGATCGCGAAATTTTCGTCGGAGGAAACAACCGGAGAATCAGCTTTTAAACAGCCGAGATTGCCCGACCAAAGACAGTCGTCGACTACTCTCGCGGATATTATCCTTCGAGCAGCGTACAAAGCGGTGGCGGCAAAAAATATATTTGCGCGCCGTAGCTTATTTCACCAGCTAGAGAGATATTTTCCTCCTCGAGTTCTGCTGTTCTGCCGCTGCTAAACGACGCGTAATTTAATTAACTGACGCAATTAACCAACAAATAGTTTTCTTTTACGGTTGTACACTTGCAGTCGGGCAAGGAAAAGCGGAAAGCCCGTTGACGAATTCCTTTCTCCCAAGCTTCCACTGCAATTTCTTGGAAATTGTTTTCGTTTGTTTCGGCGGGTTATTCAAAAAATTCTTTTCTCTCTCGTTGGCCGCCTTTGAAACTTGTCCTTTTCTTTAAGATCTCTTCCTTCGGAGTTTTCCTCGAGGAAAACTCCTCTCTTCTCTTTGGAATTCTTTCTATTAAAATTTTTTTTTCAAGTACGTAAAACGCGTAAAATTCTCCCCCCTCCCTGGGGATATTTTGTCAGCTCTTTGTTGCTTAATCAGCGTCTGTGAAAGTCGACACAGACGAGTCGAGTCGACGAGTCAAACTTCGTCGAAGTGAGAGGAAAAGGATGGAATAAAGTGAGACAAAGTTTTGAGCCCTCGGTAGTTGTTCCAACGGTTCAACTTCGAAACGGATTAATGTTAATATTGAATTGCTTCACCTTGGTTAATGCAGGTAATTTACAATTTATAGAAAGCACGCTGATGGGAGAGTAACACATGCGATTATTCATCATTTGTTTCAGTCGGTTCAATTTTAAGCAGTTGGTAAAACTCAGTAAACGTGGACTCAGTTGGACGTGTTCGAATAGAAATACAATCGAACACCGCCGTGATGAAAGTGATAAAAATTGAAAATAACTAGCGATGGATCGCTGATCAATTGCGCTAATTAATCTAAATTAATAACGTTACCAAAATTGTGATCTGGAATACACCGAAGAAAAGATCGTTTTGAATTTCACCTTTCCCTTAAATTACATTCGTAAGTTAAGAAAAACTTTTGTACAGTATCAGAGACCTCAAAATTATAACTCGAGGCTTTTACTTGGCAACGAAGAGCAGCCAAGATTTTTGAAACGCACCACACATTTGAGCCTACTGCTATTTATCGCCATTTCAGCATGCTCAGTCAGAATCGATAAATTGTTCATCGTCGCTCGCTAACGAAGCGTACGAGAGCAACAATTAGCGGAGGCGTCAAATTGAACTATTTCAGATTTTATCAATATCTCAATCGACGAAGACAAAACTTTCACGCGGATGGAAATGTTGATCGGTGGTTAGTCTCTCTCTCTCTCTCCTCTCTCTGGGGACAAAACCTGGTGTAAGGAAGGTTATACAGGAGAGCATAAGCGAGGTTGGAAAAGTTAGTTTTGGTGACATATGTGGCCAACACATGTAGAGGCGGAAGTTGAGCCGGGATCGGGCTAGGACCAGCTAGCTGCGGGCTGCGTGACATTTCCCCCGTAACTACCTTGAGCCGTCGTTTAAGGAAATAGAGCTGTCCAACGCAAGCACGGCATCTCGCCGTGGCGAACGGCTTTCAAAAGATATGCCAATAAATAGTAATCACGGCGAAGGATGTGCGAACGAACCGGCAAAAACCGGTGGTAAGCCACGAAACGTTGTACGCGTTCAGCTTCTTCCCTGTCATCGATCATCGAAAAACAGCTCCGTTTCTCGTGGCTTTGAAATATTCAGCTTCTCGTTCAATCGTCGGGAAACGGTGTTTCCCTTGCCATCGAAATATTTACAGCGGACGACGGAAGTGTTCGAACACCCCTGATCACGGGGCAACTTTGCAGTCTGGTAATTAGCGGAGTAGAGTTTATCGGGACGACGTTTCAGCTCCTGAGTGATTAACTGAACCCTTGAATTAAATTCGGTACTCTGGACTCTCGTCGTTCGAGTGGAAAACCGACGGATCGAAATTGAACGTCCTTAGGAGAGGAAAAAATCTGAACAAGTTCACGTAGCATTTTCGCCAAACGAGATACGTCAAAACGTTTTTACACAACACGGGCAGTGTATCGATATATACTCTTAAAAAAAAAAAAAAAGAACCAAAAAAAATTCGAATGTTTCNAGAACCAATAAACATTCGAATGTTTCTACGAACGACTAGGTGTACGTATAGAAATTTCGAAAATTCTAATTCGAGAAATCTGAATTTAAAATCAGCCTGGTGTAATGAAAAACAAGTCACAAAGAAGAGCCGGTAAAGTGGTGTTTACAAGTGGTGTTTATTTTCACCACATTCCATCGTTCACACACGCACACACACAGAGAAATCATCTGTTTAGAAGGCGGAAACATTGAGCGTCATTCCGGAGGTTTTAATATCGCTTTACGCGGCGCGAAATTAACCGGAAATCGGTATATCGGGCCCGGCGGACGCATAAGTCGGGGGGGGAAGAGGGAGTGGCTACCGGCCGGTAAAATGAATAATAATGAGGGGAAACTCGGCGCGGTCTCGTCCACGGGGGTAATAAACGGAAACTTAATCAAACGACTCGTCGCAGCCGGGCCAATCCGATCGAAGTGCTTTTCTATGTAACACCGCACCGCGGCGTTGGTCCAACCGATGGGCAACCGATTTTTCAACGCGGATTTCCGCTGGATTTCGATCAGTCACGGCCAGCCATTCGAAGTAATTAATCGGTTTCCTGATGCGAGCCCGGCCCCGCTTTCGGTTTGCCCGATCGTCCGGATATAAATATTACGAAAATCGCCGGGGCCGGGATTCCGTTCCGTCGCGGCCGTGACCGCAAATCATCACGCCGCGGCGCAGCCACTCGGTAAAATAACGTGCGACGCGATATCTGGCACGATTGCACCCGGCATACACGCTTATATTCGTGCGTCATCGACGTAGCCCGATTAAATAATTATTAATAATCGCTAATTAATGCAAGCACCCGCGCGGAACAACGAACTGGTGATATCGACTGGTCGGTTGGATTTCATCGCTCTCGGGGGACAAGTTCCCGTTTAGAAGAGTCGATCTCCGCTTGAGAAGGTCGATCGTTCGCGAGAAACTTTTTCGAAGTTTACCTGTCAAGCGTGGATACAATCGATCCTTCCGTAACCAGGATTTCGTTTATTTAAGCAGGAGAAAATTACTCGTAGAATACTTATAAGAACCGTTTGCGAGCACGTTAAAATATTTTAAAGTTTCATTCAGCGCGATGAGAACCGAACGAAAAATCGTATTGTCGATTCGACAGTGATAAATATATACAGAATTTTTACTTATAGCAGGAGAAAGTTTTTCGATGCTTGTAGAAACGGTTTATGAATACATTGAAACATTTTAAAATTTCATTCAGCGCGATGAGAACCGAACGAAAAATCGTATTGTCTATTCGACGGTGACAAATATATACGGAATTTTTACTTATAGGAGGAGAAAGTTTTTGGATGCTTGTAGAAACGGTTTATGAATACATTGAAACATTTTAAAATTTCATTCAGCGCGATGAGAGTCAAATGAAAGCTCGTGTTGTCAATTCAACCGTGACAAATATAAACTGCACCAAGGAGTTCGATCGTCACGGTAATTACTCACCCGGGATCATTTAACGACGCGGTGGAAACAAAGCATCGTAGAGGCTCGTCTATCTCGCGCGAATTAATTCAGGTCGAACGAAGACCGAGAAACGCATCGAGAACACGGACTAATTACACGTTGCTCGCGACAATTCTTAAAGGTTTCCTCTCGTACCGGGCGAAATTCGGCCGCCCCGCTTAATTAAACGCCTTTCTAATTAATTAGAGAAAGATCGAGCAGCGAGTTCGAAGGCCAGATCCACTTGGCGCGGATCGTAAGTCAATGCTGCACGTGAAATTTTCACCCCCTCTGACTTTATGCGTCTTCTGGCCTTGTTTTCCCCGCCGCTTTTATTCGCCCAACATGGAATTCGGAATTTTTTCCATCTGGTTGCTTTATTGGATGTACCAAGTTGAACGAAACTGTGTTTCCAAGCGAGAAAACCCAACATTTTTTTCTCTCTGTCTCGAGACCCGGTGAGACTCGTACGACATCCGAAATGCAAATCTCTCTTGCACGCTAATTCTTTCGCATTCGTGTATTTAACCATTAACGTGTATCTCCATTAATTGATTGTTGAAGATTGAATGATGTTATAAATACTTGTAAAAACGTACTGAAAATATCAAGCACGAGATATCTTGGAATTTCTTTGAAAAATGATGATATAAATTGATCGAGGATTGCATTGAAGTAGAAAGACGTAACAATTGAGAGGTATCAAGTGAATCTCCTTGGAATCTCCTTTCATAACCTGTTATATTCGATAGTGATTAACTATTATTGTACGTTAACTCTAGAACTGACGACGACTGAAGCGTAAAATTTCCACCAGAGGCGGTGAAATTGAAAGAAACGGAAAATCTTTGTAATACAATTTTCAAGGTACACAACGTCGTTTTATTTATGTATTTTACGAACAATCGTAAGCCTCCAGACGTGTATTTTTACGTCTAATCGAAATATTCAAACGGTCATTCTGACCATGAATATTGAAAAATAAAACGAGGGAGCACAAACTCGATTCCTCGAAAAGAAACCTGACCTCCTAAAGGTTAAGTAACGAAGAACGAAGGATAAACCGAAGCCCATCCCAGGACTTCATCGTGCGGATTCCAAGCGCGCAAATTCGAACTGTTTCGAACTGATTGGAGAAGCTTTGGTAAGAAGCGGCACGGTATGGCGGAACTTCCGGTGGCTGAGGTCACTCAACGACCAGAGGTCACATCCGCCGGCGTGTGTTCGAAGCGTTTGCCCGGTGCTAACAGGCGAAACGCGGCGCAACGATGGAAAATGATCGAGGGTTGGAACTGGCTCTAGCCGACGTCCCAATTTCCCAGACAGTAACCTGTCCCGCCAGCTGGCACCCTCCGGGACATCAGGCTCTTCCCTCGTGACCCAGCAGTCAGCCATCGCCTTTCCCTCCCCTCCCCCGTGTCAGACCCATTCGTCCACGGTCATCCCTCTTCCACCCACCTACCCTCTTCTTCCCGTGCACCACGTCCGAAGGTTATGGTTCGGCATAAATCTACTTATAACGGCCAGGCAACTATTCGTTGACGCTGGACTATTTCACGAGCTCGTCCGTGACATAAACGCGCCACGTAAATCGTGCTTGCTCGATGGTCCGAGGGGGGTTGGTCACTACGTTTCTTTCCTGAAACGTATCTCTTCTCGTTGTACCTGCTTCTGGTCTTCTCCTCGCCTTTCGCCCTTGTTGTTTCCCGGGCGGAATCGATTCGACTAAGCGCGACAGTTGGATGAAAGCTGAATGAAGCCCGTAGTACGGGATTTAGACTTTGGTTTTGATTCGTGGCAAGTTTTAATGATCAAAACTGGGAGTAATATGCATATTTCTGTGTTGCCGAATGTGTTTGACAAAAATCGTGACTGTGATCGTTGAAAGATTAGCCCAGAAAAAAGAAACAAGACCTCTGGTGATGTCTGTCTTTTCTTTGCAAAGTAACTGCGCGGAAGATCATTGGATAATTTTACCTAATTAAACGTTCCGTCGCCGATTGAGAGACCCGCTCGCAAGTCCGTACATTTTCGCTAATGTAATTATAACTCAAGTTCGGGATATTATGAATTCCGGTGCGGAGATTTGACCACAGATTTCAAGCAGGACAGCTGTCGAGCAGGAGAAACTTGGCGCTAATTACTTGGACTGCGATTAACCCTTGGACGATCGCCATATATCATGTGGTGACCGTGAAGGTTAGACCGTTGAAAGACACCGGATTAAGAGCAACGAATCGATCCCTCCCACGCCTCCGTCGTTAATCAAATCGAGAAACGATTCGCCCTGGCAACTTCGTTTCCCTCGCCGACCGGTTAATCCTACAACGGCTGACATAAAATCTGAATATACTTTTAATTTGCTGAATCTTGAAAAATTCAAACGATCCTTCGGCAATTGGAATATTAGATTCGCCCGTAATTACGTATAATTATATAATTTGTTCAATTTGAAATGATAAAAATAATCCATTAGCCACTTTAGGTGACTAACAAGTTAAAGACACCGTGATTCCCTAGACATCTTGATGTAGTTTCGAGACTTATTTAATATAGTTTCTTCTATTTGGAACGATAAAAATAATGCATTAGACACTCCAGATACTTTGGACGATCAACAAGTTAAAGGCACTACAAAACACGATGAAGATGTACGCGAGACTTTCCTTTTTCTAAATAAGGCAGAAGGCCTTATCAAGTCACGAAAGGGAGAGAAAGAGATAGAACAGCTCTTTGCTTCGTTGCGATTATCGCGTACGTATCTTCGTAGCACGCGTCATATTTATACACATATTTGGTCCTCAACTGCCTCGGGCGAGGGTGAATAGCAGTCCACCGGCGAAAGGGTAAGCTTTTGAGAAGGGCTTCTGGTAACTTTGCTCGAGCTCAGTTGCTACACCGGCAGGAGTAGCAAGGATACGTGCATACGCGTCGGATAGAACCGCCGTACGACCAAAAGCGGGGTAACTCAGTTTCGTTGCACAACGAGAGGATGTCGGGCCGAGAAAAGGGGCGTGCAAGAGAGAACCAGCCTAGGCTAGTAAAGTACGGTATATTATAACCACAGTTGTATATCTATATATATATATTCAGAGATATGAATGGTAGTAAGAGGGTAGGTGCACGCGTTTCTCTGCACGCACGCACGCACGCACGCACACACACACACACACACACGCGCGCGCGCGCGTGCTCGAGTAATTTCAAAGAAAAACAGAGGGGACAGAGGCAAGGAGCGAGCAGGAGAGAAGTAGCAGGGAAACGGAACAGAAGGTGATAAAAATGGTGACGGAAGGTGGAAGATAGAGCCCTGGCAGCGGAAGAAGGGGAGAGGAAAGAAAAGAATGTAGGAAGTGGAAGGAAAGGGTGGGTGCTGGCCCTCCCCTCCCCTCCCCCCGTCCATTTAAAGCGTTATCTTTGAAATTGCGTACCACGGCAGCGTTATTAAATTAAGTAAACCGCAAAAAAAAGTTTCTTTTTCGAGCTAGCGACCGTGCACACGGTAGTTACAGACTGAGCCTCGCGCTCCCCGAGCATATATGGGAATTAATACGGGTAGGAAAACCACCACCACGCGCCTCTTTCATCCCTTCCTAGTCCCACGGCTGCACACGGCCAACCGACATCGACTTTCTAAACCTAGGGCGACCACCGCCGGTATAAAAAGCTACTTTTAATTTTCCCGTGGCAATATACGGGTACGTGGATACCTTTGGCCAACCGACGACCATCGCCAGAGCATCGTGGTTAAAATTAGAAATGGGATCGCGTACATTACAGGCCAGAGATCGAATCTTCGATTCGAGTCCTTTTCAACCATTTGGTGCTTCCAATTATACGCGGGCATAGTCTCTGAATATTTGTGAAAATTGAAACGTCAGAACGGACGAAGATCGGATCGAGTAATTCGCAAACATTTGAAGCTTTTAGGTTTTTGAACTATGAACGTCAATGTCTCTACGTGCGCGTCAATTTTCGACTGGTTCTTGTATTTCCACACATTTGACTTGTTTGGATCTGCAAGTGCGTACTGTGTTGGACTTGGTCCCATCGCTAGCTAATATCTCTCCGCTATTTCAAATAGCATAAACGTACCCTGCTGGTATTGTTTTTAACCTCTTTGTCCGCCGAACTGGCACTCACTAGACCCCGGAGCTTTTAAAAACGAATATTTTTCGGCCGCGTCCCACGTTCGTTCGCTGATCCGTTGGCTGTAATCGGCGAACCATTAATTTTTTGCCAAGTCCGGATGGACGGCGATCCGTCCGCGGTAGTTCCGTTTCTCTCTCTCCGGATCGGGTAATAAAATCTCGAATTTCGTTAAGCTCTTTGTTACGTGAATTTCGTTTTTGCTCGCGAAAGAAAAGGGCGATTGGCGGTTATTCGCTTAAATTTCTTGAAATTTAGAAAGTGATATTGGATTTTTCTGCGATTTTTTTTTTATTCGCATCTCGAAGAGTGCAATTTAAAAAAGTAGAAAAAAACCTCGACAGGGAATTTGAAATTTCGCTTTGGAATTTCCCATCGGAAAAAATTCGCGGTCCAGCGATAAATGTATGAAATAAAATTCTCGAAAATAGGATTTAATAAAATCTTCTCGGTAGAAGATTGTTTTAGTATTATAGAACTGTATATTTCCTCACTATATTACATAGATGTGCATTCTCTTCCCGATTAAAAACTTTCTACTTGAAAAATTCAATAAAATCCCCGACAATTGTGGATGTACGAGTATCTAACTCTCAAGCTGACAATATCGTTCCGAGTTATATTACATTCAACTATCTAAATTATCCGAGGGAAGAGGGTTCGACTGAATTTACGTCGTCGAGCTTCTCTCTCCCCGAAAACAAAGGTCACCACACCTTTCAGAGAGGGCGGCCGCGGAGAAAAAGCAAACGACTTTCGCGAAACTTGGCGAGCAATTTTCCCCTAATAAAGGACGTTCTTAAAGCGATCGACTGCCACTTTGATAGTCGAACTTTTTATTCGTCGAAAGTTCGACACTTTTGGCTGCGAGAGTGGAAAAGGGTTTCGTTGTCCACTGTCGTTCTGGAGAAAAGAACAAGGGAAAAGGCGTCCTAATGTTGCCAGAGACGCGGAAACAATGAAAAAAGAAAGGGATCGATCATGAAGCATTTATGATTCGATTCAACGTCTCGTTTCCTTGCCTGGTTTCCATTCACCAACGACCAGGAAATGGCTTGCAATTTCGTTATATTTCATAGAATTGTGAAATCCTTCAGTGAGAAAAAAGGAAAAGAAAAGTGATGGAAAGAATACTAAAAGATTTAAGATTCTATCAATTTAAATTGAATTGTAACATCTGACAGCTGGACTACTACACTTTTTTTTTCTCTCTCTTCTTTTCTTTTAATATAACTAGAGAAATGAGATTTATGCAAACATTTCGCAACAACCGCTACCACTTGATGATATTTGATATTTTTTTCATCTGTCACGTAATACGTATCTCTAAATTTCGAGCGAATACAGAAAAATCCGCAATCCAGCGATAATTGAACACACTCATTCTCGTACCGAGAACAGCACACTCGAGTGAATTATTAAACAGTAGAACTTACGTTACACGAACCAACTGGAAGACAAAAGTCTTCGACTTGTTGCAAACATCCGCTGCTTGCATTCACAAAACAAAAAACAGTTTTTAATAGGCACATTTCCGGTTTTACAACATTATATTTTTGTGTCAAGTTTGTCGCAAATTCTTTAATTATTTCATTTTTTTTTTTCACAATCGTTAATACTACGACTTTAGACTACATCGATTTCAAACTGAATCACTGTGAATTGATTTCATTCTACGTGAACAAATTTATACACGTGTAAACTTTGATTACAACATGTATATGTGTATCACACAGAAAATAAACAGTTTACATAAACGGTGGTTTTACTGTATAATAAACTTTCCTATCCCTATTACAGGATTTCCTTCCTCTGATAAATCCTTGTTAACTCGATGACAGTTGATCGTACTGATATTTATATTGATGTTAAACCGCGAATTAATCTTCGAAAGAGGCCTTTGAATTTTAACGCAGTCAATCAACAGTTAATACGTTCCGTGCCATGTGCACCACCGGTGGTACACGTTAACTTGATCTTCAGGCCACGTGTACCACCATATTTCTAATAATATTACCACAAGTGGTAATATTGCGATGTGATAGCTACTCTAAACAAGAGAACTACTTATCGATTGATGATGTAATGAAAGATTGAAATAATATTACCACAAGTGGTAATATTGCGATGTGATAGCTACTCTAAACAAGAGAACTACTTATCGATTGATGATGTAATGAAAGATTGTGTGATAATATATCAACCTTTAATCAAAATATCAAATAGCCTGAACGACAACAAAAGGCAAAAATGTCTTGGCACGGAACGTGATAAATATTAATATAGAACAACTGGATTCTTGTCAGTGTGTTTTTTATTTTATCACAAATCTATTATTTACTTGTAGTGTGGATCCATCTTCTAATAAAACAATATTAT